>CAUYQG010282873.1:0-23126 GCA_963574415.1 Tarsius wallacei | reverse complement strand
GCTCAAAGAAATCCAAGAAGACATAAACAAATGGAAAAATATTCCGTTCTCATACATAGGAAGAATCAACATTGTTAAGATGTTCATCCTACCAAAGACAATCTACAGATTCAATGCAATACCCCTTAAGTTACCAACATCACTCTTCTCGGACCGAGAAATGACAATACAGAAATTCATATGGAAACACAAACAACCACGAATAGCCAAAACAACCCTTAGCAAAAGAAACAAAGCAGGAGGTATCACACTTCCAGACTTCAAACTTTACTATAAGCCTACAGTAATCAAAATAGCCTGGTATTGGTACAAGAACAGACATATATACCAATGGAACAGGACAGAGATTCTGGAGGCAAAGCCTTGATTTCTCAACCAACTCATCTTTGACAAAGCCTCCAACAACAACCCCTGGGGAGAGGAGAACCTATTCAGTAAATGGTGCTGGAAAAACTGGCTGATCACATGCAGAAGATTGAAACATGACCCCTACATATCAACATACACAAAAATTAACTCTAAATGGATCAAAGACCTAAACATAAAACCTCAAACTATAAGAATCTTAGAAAGCGCAGGAGACACCTTTACGGAAATTGGAACTGGCAACCAGTTCCTCTTCAGAACACTAAGTGCCCATTTCTTAAGAAATAAGATACACAAGTGGGACCTCATCAAACTAACGCGTTTCTGCAAAGCAAAAGAAACCATCAAGAGAGCAGGGAGACAGCCCACAGAATGGGAAAAAATATTTGCCAACTGTATATATGACAAAGGCCTAACATCTAGGATCTACAAGGAACGCAAACTCCCTGAAAGGAAAAAAACAAAAAGTCCCATTAAAAAGTGGTCAAAAGACATGAATAGACACTTCTCAAAAGAAGATATACAGGCAGCCAACAGACAGATGAAAAAGTGTTCAGCCTCACTCAACATCAGAGAAATGCAAATCAAAACCACATTGAGAAACCACCTAACTCCAGTAAGAATGGCCATTAGTAATAAAACAAACAACAACAGATTTTGGCTAGGATGCAGAGAAAAAGGAACTCTTCTACACTGCTGGTGGGAATGCAAACTAGTACAATCTCTTTGGAAGACAGTGTGGCAATTTCTGAAAGAAATAGAACTAGAAAAATTGACCCAGCAATTCCCCTATTGGGAATATACCTGGAGGAACTCAAATCATTCTACAGAAAAGATACCTGCACACGTATGTTTGTTACAGCTCTATTCACAATAGCAAAAACATGGAACCAACCATGTTGCACATTGAAGTTTGACTGGATAAAAAAATGTGAAACATGTACACAATGGAATATTATGCAGTCATAAAGAAGGACAAACATATGGATTTTGCAGCAACTTGGAAGAATTTAGAGTCGATCATACTCAGTGATCTAACACAGAAACAGAGTACCATATGTTTTCACTCATAAGTGGACCTTGAACAATTATTATAATACTATAAGAAGGGATTAGCAAACTGGGAATCCCTAGTGGGAAACTGTCAGGGGAGGAGGGTGGGATTGGCAGTTGAGGGAAACTGCTAGGGGAGGGAGGGGCATACCTCATCAACAAGGGCACCTGCATAATCAACGTTTGTATGCCTAACCCTGAATTGTACCCCACATCTTCATAATAAAATAAAGAATAAAAAAATTTTTTTTCATCTCTCAATGTTTCTTAGTCTTTCTGAAACTTCTTTTTTGAGTCACGAGTATTGAACATCCTGACCTAACATTTTATTTTTATCTTTTCTTTCTTATTGTTCAAACATGTAGCTTTTTTCTACATTTGGAAAATTTCCTAATCTTATTTTTCAATATATTTATTAATGTTTTTATGTATCTTAGTTTTAGTTTACAAGAGCCTTTAAAATTTTTCTTTCCTTTTTTTAAAAAAATGCTTTATTTTTTGAGCACTTCTGAGTTCATGGCAAAATTTAGAGGACGGTACAGAGATTCCCCATATGTCTTCTACCCTCACACATGGGTTGCCTCCTCCATTAGCAACAACCACCAGAGTGGTCCATGTGTTATAACCAATTAATCCACTCTGACATGTCAGAATTGTCCAAAGTCCATAGTTTGCATCTGGGATCATCTTGGTGTCATGCATCCTGTGGTGTTATACATTTTGTTGACATTTTTCCACCATCACAGTATCATACAGAATAGTTTTGCAGACCCAGAAATCTTCTGTGCCCACCTATTCATCCCTTGCTTTCTACCAATCCCTGGCAAACACTGATCTTTTAACTGTCTCTATAGTTTTGCCTTTTCCAGAATGTGGTAGAGTATGTAATCATACAAAATATACCTTTTTAGATTGGTTACTTTACTTAGTAATATGCATTTGAGTTTCCTTCTTGTTTTCTCAGAGCTTAGTAGCTTTTTTTTTAGTACTGAATAATATTACTTTAGCTGAATGTTCTGCAGTTTATTCATTCACTTACTGAAGGTCATCTTGGTTACTGCAAGGTTTGGTAATCGTGAATAAAGCTGCTACAGATGTGTGTGTGTGCAGGTGTTTTGTGTGAACATAAATTTTCAACTTCTTTGGGTAGATATAAAAGAACATGATTGGGCCATTTCCTTGCTAGAGTCTGGTGTGGCCATGTGCTCTTTGAGCCATGGCTGTCACCATGCTTCCTGGCTTTGGCCCCCTTCCCCACCTTGGGGAGGTGAATCTTCTCTCTTCCTTCTCTTTCTGTCTCTAATTTACTTTGTTTTGTTTTGTTTTGTTTTCTGAGTTGGAGTCTCACTCTGTCGCCCAGACTGGAGTGTAGTGGCTGCTCCCGGCCACCGCAGTCTCGACCTGCTGGGCTCAGGCAATCCTTCCGCCTCAGCCTTCCAAGTAGCTGGAACTACAGGCACGTACTACCACACCCGGCTAATTTTTTTTTTATTTATTGTAGAGATAAATAAACTTTTCTTTCTTAAAAAAAAAAGAACATGATTGCTGGATCATTTGATAAGAGCATGTTTAGTTTTGTAAGAAACTGTCAAGCTGTCCTCTCAAGTAACTGCAATTGGCTTTTTAAATAATAATTTTTAAGCAACATCTTGTTCTTATTTCAGGAATGCAGAATCTACCCTTTGATAGGGATTCTCTAATAGCACTGTATGGAGGTACTATAGCAATAGCTTTATAATTATTAAGGTTTTATTTCCCTATGTGCTTCAATTGGCCTTTTCCCCATCGGTAGGTTTTTCTCATCATCTTTGATAGAAGAGGCTCTGCTCAGACATTGAGTCGTCCTTCCTGGCTCTTCCCGTTTAGGAAGGGGCTCCCAAGATAATGTGTGTGAAATCTGTACACTGAATGCTCAGTAGTCAGCTTTACAAAGTTCAAATGAGGTGGATGACATTGGAAAACCGGTGATCTCATTGTAGGTCTTCTCAGGCTGTTCAGAATTTCTGCAAAAATCTCTTCCTATCTCTTGCTTGGAGTTATCAGCCTACTGGCTCTCAAATGGAGAAGACTAATGGACTCAGCATTCAGCTTATGCATTTTCACTCAATGTCCCTGTGTTTAGAGTCGTACCTCCTTTCCTTGCTTTGTCTGTTCCAGATGCCCTGTGTCAAGTGATCATCTATATCCTCTCCTGCGAAGATGAACTCTGGGGCTCCTATGGGATCATCTGACTATGTATGTGTAGGGAGTGTGAGCACATGCGCCTAGGTATTATTCTGGTGGAGGGAGGCATCTCTGGTAATGTAACAGTTTTTCAAACAACCGCTTTTCCAATCTTATTTCTAATCTGTTTTTATTTCCAAAGCCATCTGGATGATTCTAATTCCTGAGTTTTTTGGAAATTCTGAGCTAGAACAAGGTTTTCTTCTTGGCTTTCATCACTACAGGCTTAGGCTTCAGTTGTCTTAGTTCTCTAAATAAGTTTCCATTTTTTCTTTAGCAATTCTATTACTATTGTTTCTTTTCTTGTACCCTTTGTCCTAGTACTCACCCATATCACTTTCACATATTTTTTCTTTTGTTTCAGTGAAGTTTTTATGAAAAAATGAAGTTAAAGAATATGTCTAATCAGCAACAGTTTGCCCCAAAGAAGTAACATCTTTATTATTTGGACAGATGTCTTAACGCAAAGTAATGTAGTAGGCATATTATGTTGAGAATTTTTTTAAATTTCCAATTACCTGCACTCACTATATCCTGTTATAGCTTTTTCAGTTAAATAAATTACTGTTTTCTGTTTCAGGATCCCATCTAGGTGACGGCATTACACTCAGTAATCACATTGCCTTGGGCTTCTATAGACTGCTACAGATTTCCTTTGTTTTGAGGAGCACTGGGCAGTGTTTTGTAAAATGTCCCTCTGTCTGGGTATGTCTGATTATTTTTCACAGCAGGCGACATCATGAGTTTTTTAGAGGAAGAGTAAAGAGGTGAAGTGTCATCTTCATCATATCACACTAAGAATACAGGCTATTAACATGACATGTTAGCCTTCATTATATGACCGAACTTTGCCAGATTTCTTCTTTGGAAGCAAGCATTAAGTGTGGCTCACACTGAAGAGCTGGGAAGTCTGGCTCTACCACCTTGATGGGAGAGTGCCTGCATAAATTATTTGCAATTCTTTGTAT
This sequence comes from Tarsius wallacei, assembly GCA_963574415.1. Lineage (NCBI taxonomy): Eukaryota > Metazoa > Chordata > Mammalia > Primates > Tarsiidae > Tarsius > Tarsius wallacei. The sequence continues at coordinate 18,516 of CAUYQG010282873.1, read as the reverse complement.
GAGAAATTTTTTCATCTTATTTATTTATTGATCAATTTATTTATTCATTCAATTATTTGTTTATATCAGTACAGGCTTATAAATTTGTAAAGTTATTCTCTGGATTAGAATCCAGCACTACATTACTTAATTTGGTGTCCAAATTGTCCAGTCTTTGGCCACTGGTAGTCTTTCAGTTGGCTCTTGTGTCCCTTTGACATGCTCTAATCCTTTTTTTTTTTAAGTGCATATCCACTTTCTGGCACTACAAAATTTTCTAGAGTCATCTTGTATATTCTCTGCCTCCTTCATAGAATGATCCATGGTTCCTCTTTGTGGAGAACAATATAAAAAACTGAGGTACTGTTACGCTCATCGCTACGGTTATGCCATTGCTACTAGACCCTTTTGATAAACACAACTAGGAAGTGTGTGTGTGTGTATTAACTAATATATGTATATAACCATCTGAATCTATATTAAGGAAAATATGAATTCATATGGATGTCACAAACTGGTCCAGTATCATGGGGTTTATTCAGTTTTTCTGTCTTGCATATATGTGACCTCCCTCTCCAACAATGAGAAACTTGACTCCTACCTACCATTGGTTTACTTGTTTGTTCAATCTCAATATAATGTATTTATGGCAATTTCAATGTTGTGAATCCACACTAACTAGCATTATCTATTGTTCAGTTCCTTTTGTTTTCAGTCGTACAGTTGCCAGTCATTTCCAAAGTTACTTATATTAGCAACTTATTTTCTTCCCCCTCTTCAATATGGTTATGACATGACTTTGTAGTACTGTTGGATTATTTTGTCAGTCACATTCCATGTTGGGGTCTTCCAATTATTACAAATTTTTTTAAATTATACCTTATGGTTCATCCTTTGTTCTGTAAAGTTCTAAGTATTTCAACAAATGCATAGTGTTAGTTTCATTTCCTTATAAAATCTGTTCTTTACATAGTCCACACCCTCCTCTACCTATGTCCCTAGAAACCACTGGTCTGTTTTCTGTTTCTGTAGTTCTGCCTTTTCTAAAATATCATATTAATGAATCATGTACAGCATTTTCAGTCTGGCTTCCTTCATTTAGCAACACACATTTAATATCCATCCATGAGAATGCATGGGTTAACAACTTATTACTTTTTATCAGTGAATAATATTCCATTAGTTTGTCTACCCATTCACCTATTAATGGATATCTTGGTTCCTTCTAATTTTTGGTGATTATAAATAAAGCTCCAATATTCATGTGCAGGATTTCTGTATCAACGTAAGTTTTCAAATAAGTTGGGCAAATACTTATGATCGTTAGATAATGTTGGAAGACTATATTTGCCTTTGGAGGAAACTTCCAAACTGCCTACCAAAGTAGTCGTATAATTTTGCATTCTCACCAACAATAAGTGAGACTTCCTGTTGTGCCACATTCTTGCCAGAAGTTGGTCAATTTTTAAAAATTTTAGTCATTCTAATGGGTGTGCAGTGGCATTTTGCTGTTGTTTTAACTTTCATTTCTCCTGTGATAAATGATGTTGAGCATCTTTTCATATACATTTTTGCCATCTGTATATCTTCTTTGATAAAAGACCTGTTCAGACCTTTTCCTCATTTTTGTCTGTAAGTTTTTATTTTGAAATAATTCAAACTTACACAAGATTGCAAGATTAGTACAGATAACTATTATTTACCTTAACTCATTTCTTTCCTCCTTCCTTTTCTCTTTCTCTCTCTACACACACATATACATGTGCACACACACATATGCATGCACGTACATACATACATTTGTGTGTATCCGTAAGGATATCTATATCTAGATAGTCATCAGACTAGCTAGGTAGCTACTCTGATCTATCTAAAATAATCTGAGAGTAAATTGCAGACATTATACCCAAATATGTCCTATTACTTTGGTGTGTAGTTCCTAAAAACAAGTACATGCTTATGTATGATCATGATTATACACATAAACATTAACAAATTGGATTATGTGACAGTATTATGTCAATGATATAATTGCCACAATCTCTTTGTAAATCTCAATCATATTGCCTATGTCTCTTAGGTCTTCATTAGTTCTCGTCTTCTCTTGTCTTTCATGACCTTGGGATTTTTTGAAGAATGTGGGTCAGAGGTCAGGTACAGTGGTTCATGCCTGTAATCCCAACACAGTTGAAGGTTGAGACAGGAGGATTGCTTGAGGCCAGGAGTTTGACACCAGACTGGGCAACATAGTGAGACTCCATTTACTAAAAAGGAATATATATGCCAGATACTGTGTTCAACATTCCTCAATTTGAGTGTGTTCAATATTTTCTTATGATTTCATTCATAGCACTTATATCTGGCAGAAATGCTCTGGATGCAATGCTGTGTTATCAGAAAGTACAGAATGTTAGTTTGTCCATTCACTGCTGATAATTTTTATCATGTGATTAAGATGGTGCTTATGTTTCTCCAATATATTGTTGCTTTTTTTGTGTGTTTCCTTCCTTCCTGATGGTCTACGTTTTATTCTTTCATTATTTTGTTTCTGTTTCAAGATCTTTCTTAGGCATTCTTTTATATTTCTACTGGTGACAAATTTTCTTAGTTTTCTTTTGTTTGGATATGTTGTTATTTTCCCTTCATTCCTGAAAGATAATTTTGGCAGATATAAAAGTCAGAACTGACAAGTCCTTTCTTTTAGCACTGAAAAAATATTGTGCCACTTTTTTTTTGGCTTCCATGGTTTCTGATGAGAAACCCACTATCATTCAGATTATTTTTCCCCCAATAGATAAGGTATCATTTCTCCCTCACTGCCTTCAATATATGCTCATTGTCTTTCGTTTTCAGAAGTTTGTGTCCTGGCAAGAATTTCTTGATTTAAGTAGGGAGTGGTGGTTCATGTCTGTAATGCCAGCACTTCGGGAGTACGAGTTAGGAGGATTCCTTAGCCCCGGAGTTCGAGACCTGCCTGGGCAACATAGTGAGACCTTGTCTCTACAAAAAAGTAATTAAAAAAATCAAAAAAATTAGCTGGGCATAGTAGCTCATACCTGTAGTCCCAGTTACTTGGGAGGTTGAAGCAGAAGTATTGTCTGAGCCCCGGAGTTTGAGGTTGGGGTGAGCCATGATTGTGCCACTGCATTTTAGCTTGGGCAACAGAATGAGATCTGGACTAAAATAATAAATAAATTTATAAAGGTAAGTAAATAATTGTATACATAAAAAGTTTTTTTGATTTTATCTTGTTTGGAAACCATTCAGTTTTTTGAATCAGTAAACTTGTACCAAATTTGGGAGCTTTTCAGCTGTAATTTCTTTTTTCTTTTTTGAGTCAGGGTCTCACTGTGCCACCTAGGCTAGAGTGCAGTAGCACAATCATGGTTCACAGCAGCCTGGCAGCCTGGACCTCCTGGGATCAGGTGATCATTCCTCCTCAGCCTCCTGAGTAGCTAGAACTACAGACGCCACCACGTCCAGTTAGTTATTTTATTTTTTTTGTAGAGAGAGGTCTCGCTGTGTTGTCCAGACCGGTCTCAAACACATGGGCAGAAGTGATCCTCTCACCTCCAAAGTGCTAGGATTACAGGCTTGAGGCACCATGCCTATCTCGTAATTTCTTAAACTATATTTTTATGCCTTACCCTTATATTTTCCTCTCCTTCTGGGACTAGGAAGTTACAAATATTTAGTCTTTTGTTACAGTCTCACAACTATCTAACATTCTACTCTTTTTTTAGTCTACTTTCTCTTGTTATTTAAATTAGCTTAATTTTTATTATTCTGTCTTCAAGTTCCCTCACTCTTCCCTTTGCCATCGCTGTTCTGCCATTGAGCCTATCTAAAAAGCTTCTTATTTCATTTATTGTGTTGTATTGTTATAAAATTACTATTTGGTTCTTCTCTGTATCTTCTATTTATTTGCTGAAACTTTTGTTTTTTTTATTTTATTTCAAATATTTTATAATTGCATGTTGAAATATTTTTATGATGACTGCTTTAAAATCTTTGTCAGATAATTACAACATCTGTATTATCTTGGTGTTGGTGTCTACTCATTGTCTTTTTAAATATAAGTTCATATTTCCCTTTTTTTGCTATGATGAGTGACTTTCTATTGAATTTACAACAATTTGGGTATTATATTATGAGAACTTGGATCTTATTTAAATCTTCTGTTTTGGCAGACCTATGCTTGTTGGGGATGATGGCTCTGCCTGCTTATTGTCAAATGTGGTAAAAGTCTAGCTCCTCCATCAGCTTCCTTTGACCCTCTTGGGAGAAGAAGGGACTCATTTCTGATGGGTAGAATTGAGAATTCAGGCTTCCCACAACTCCCTTCCTCCTGGAACTAGGAGTGATGCCTTGTTACCGTTGGGCAGGGGAAGGAGTCTAGGTTCTTCACATACAGACTCTGCCGGCATCACAGAGTGTGAGAGACCACCTTACCACCAGATGGTAGTGAAAGTTCCAACTTTCCACTTAGCCTCCTCTGACACTGGCAGGGCAAAAAGGAGCATCACTCACTGTGGGGTGGTAGTGGAAGCCCAAGGTCCTCACAGGCCTCCACTAATACTGCGGGAGTATGTCATTATCACTGGGCATGGGTGAAAGTCCCAGCTCTCTACTTGGTCTCCACTCTGGCAGAGGAAGAGGATGTCTTGTTACAGCAGCATGGGTGTGGAAGTCTGGGGCCCCACTCTGCCTTTGTTAATGGAGGTGAAGATGTGGATCCATATTTTTCCATAGTGTTTGGCTGGGATAGGATAGTTGTTGTCTAGAAGTTTTCTTCTTTTCCTGTACTTTAGCTAAAGAGAGCAGGCATGTCTTAGGAATTGTGTGTATGCATGTGCATGTATGTGCATGTGCAATACTGCTGACACTGAAAAAGACATTATTCCATTCTTTTTGATAGCTTACTTTGGATATGAATATTCCATAGTGTATATATGCCACATTTGCATTATCCACTGATCGTTTGATGAGCATTTAGGTTGATTCCACATCTTTGCAATTGTGAATTGTGCTGTGATGAACATGAGGGTACATGTGTCTTTTTCATGTAACATCCTCTGCTCCTTGCATAGGTATTTAATAATGGGACTGCTGGATCAAATGGCATATCTACTTTTAGTTCTCTGAGAAATCTTCATGCTGATTTCCACAGAGGTTGTCCTAATTTGCACTCCCACCAACAGTGTATAAGCAATCCCTTTTCTCCACATTCCACGTCAGCATCTACTGGATTTTTTAATTTTGTTTTAATGGTGGCCATTCTGACTTGTGTAAGGTGGTATCTCATTGTGGTTTTGAATTGCATTTACCTGACAATTAGTGATGTTGAACATTTTTTCATATTTTTTTGGTCATTTATCTTTTTTTTTTTTTGAAAGATGTCTTGTCATGTTGTTTGCCCACTTTTCAATAGGGTTATTGGCATTTTTTCTTGTTGATTTGTTTGAGTTTTTGTAGTTTCTGGATGTTAGTCCTTTGTCAGATGTATAGTTTGTGAATATCTTCTCCCATTCTATAGGTTGCCTATGTGTTCTGTTGATTAAAATTTATTACTTGCTGACTAAATATATTACTTTTGCTGTGCAGAAGCTTTTTTAGCTTAATTAAGTCCCACTCATTTATTTTTGTTTTGTTTCATTTGTTTTGGGGGTTTTAGCCATAAATTCTTTGCTTATGCCAATGTTCAGAAGAGTTTTCACTAGGTTTTCATCTAGAGTTTTTATAGGCTCAGGTCTGATATTTAAGTCTTTAATCCATCTTGAGTTAATTTTTGCATATGGGGAGAGATAGAGATTAAGTTTAACTTTTCTGCATTAAATTTAATTTTTCCAATTTTCCAGGACTATTTCTTGTATAGGTTGTCTTTTTCCCCAGTGTAAGTTTTTTTCTTCTTTGCTGAAGATCAGTTGATTATAGGGGTTTTGGCTTATTTCTGGATTCTTTATACTGTTCCATTGGTCCATATGTCGGCTCCATACCAGTACCATGCTGTTTGTTTACTACAGTCTTGCAGTATAATTTGAGGTCAGGTAAAGCCTTGCCTTCAGCTTTACTACTTTTTCTTAAGATTACTTTGGTTATTCTGGCTCTTTTTTGGTTCTATATGAATTTTAGGATTTTTTTCTTCTAATTCTGTGAAAAATTTCTGTGTAGTATGATAGGAATTGTGTTGCATCTTTAGATTACTTTGGGTAATATGAGCATTTTAACAATGCTGATTTTGCAATCCATGACCATAGGATGCTTCTCCATTTGTCCTCTAAAATTTCTTTCGCCAGGGATTTTTTAGTTCTCCTTGTAGAGAACTCTCACCTCCTTAATTAAATATATTCTAGGTATTTTAGCTTTTTGGCTGCTATTGTAAATGGAATTGAGATTTGATTCTCAGCCTGTACCCTATTGGTATATAGCAGTGCTACTGATTTTTGTGTGTTGATTTTTGCATCCCAAAACTTTACAGAATTCATTTATCAAACCCAGGCATCTTTTGGAGAATTCTTTAGAATTCTGTAGGTATAAGATCATATCATTGGCATACAGAGATGGTTTGATTTCTTCTTTTCCAATTTGGATATGGCTTATTTTTCTTTCCTAATTGCTCTGGCTAGGATTTCCAGTACTATGTTGAGTGGGAGTGGTGAAAGTGGGCATCCTTGCTCTGTTCCCGTTCTGAGGGGCAATGTGTTCAACTTTTCTCCATTTAGGATGACATTGGCTGTGGTTTTGTTGTATATAGCTTTTCTTATTTTGAGGAATGCTCCCTTTGTGCATATTTTGCTGAGAATTTTTATCATGAAGGGATGCTGGATTTTGTAAAATGCTTTTTTTGTATTTATCGTAACGATCATCTGGTTTTTGTTTTAAGTTCTGTTTGTATAGTGGATCAAATTTATTGATTTGTGTATGTTGAACCTACCCTTGCAACCCTGGGATAAAACCCACTTGGCTGTGGTGTATTTTTTTTTAAGCTTTGCTGAATTAAGTTTGCCAATATTTTGTTGAAAATTTTTGCATCAATGTTCATAAAGAATACTGGTCTGTAATCTTCTTTCTTTGTTGTGTCTTTTCCTGGCCTTGGTATCAGAGTGATATGGACCCTTTAGAATGAGTTAGGGAGGATTCCCTCCTCTTCAGTCTTGAGGAATAGCTTCCGTAAAATTGGTACCAGTTCTTCTTTGAAGGTCTGGTAGAATTCTGCTGTGAGTCCTAGACTTTTTTTGCTGAGAGACTTCTATTATGTCGGAACACCCACATAATAGAGGAAATAAGCAAATATATAAAACAAACAGTTAAAAACCAGTATGATGAATGGAATAGGACCTTACATATCATCATTAACTCTGAACATAAATAGTTTCAATGGTCCAGATATAGACTGGAAGAATGGATAAAAAAAACCCACCCAAATATCTACTGTCTCCAAGAGGCCCACTTAACGCACAAAGATTCCTATATTCATCTCTTGGCATGATACTGTTCTGATACCTTAATATTAGTCATAATTTCCAGCTCCATTGTGCCCCCTCCTTCTGGTCCTGCTTCTTAAACCATGTGTTCTTTGAGGAAAATGAGACAGCTTGATAGCTGAATCTATATCTAAAACAAATCCCTGGAGTTGCCATGAGAGTTTACAGATTTGAAAACCATATACTTTTCTCATGCTTATTTCTCACACATTCTCCACAACTAAGTTTCCTCTCCCAGAGGCAATTCATTGGAAAATCACTTTCACAGACTGTGCACAGAGTTATTGATGAAATTCTGGGGGTGGAGGGGCCGGGAGGGAGCGGTAATTGCTACACAAAGTTCTTCTGAGCAGCAGAGATGGGAGCAAAGAGGCTCCTAGAGTTTCACCGTGGAGGGGCACAGAGCCCCACAAGCGCAGACCTGGGAGAAGTGTCCCCAGGTGTCCCCGGCACGAGATCCTGGAAAGAGTTGCTGCGCCCCTCTTGCTGTGCGCACACACAGGCCTGGGGCAAGCCCACTCCCACAGAATAGCAAAAAGCAAGGAGCCGGGAGAGTGGGCGGTAGCTCAGGCAGGAATCAGTCATCTCTGGCTGAGTCTTTATTCTTAAAGAGGGTTTTGTGTTTTTGGGGTTTTGTTTTCATCCAATCCTGAAATCAGGGTCTTTTAACTAATATGTTTATACATTCATATTTAAATTGGCTATTGATGCAGTTGTCTTAAAATCTACCACTTTGATAACTGTTTAATTTGTTTCTGCATTTGTCTTTTGCATGTCCCACCCCCTTTTCAGTCTTCTCCAGTTTTGTTTGTGCATTCCATGTAATTTTATTTTATGTCCTCTCTTGACTTACCTATTCTTATTCTCAAAACTTTTTTTTAGTTACTCTGTAGTTTACCATATACATTTTTAAATAATCTAAATCTACCTTCAAATAATAATACAACACTCCCTGTGTAATTCTGGTACCTTATAACAGAGTATTCCTAATTCCTCTTGTCCTTGTGACATTGTTGTCATTCATTCATTTCACTTCTCTATATGCCATAATCAAAAAATACATGGTTAATCTTGTGCTTTAAACAGTTATATTTTTAGGCAAAATAGAAATAAAAACTTTTTTACATTCATTTATTTATTTTTGATGCTTTTCTTTTCTTCTTCTGTTTTTTTAATGTAGATCCGAGAATTTGACCAATGTAGTTTTCCTTCTTCTGCAGCTTTTCTTTAAGATTCCTCCCTAGGTCGATCTATAGGCACTGAATTCCTTTAGTTGCGGTTTTGTTTTGTTTTTATCTAAGAAAGTTGTTATTTTGCCTTCATCTTTGTAGATAATTTTATTGAATACAGAATTCTATTTTATTGGGGTTCTTTTTCAGCACCTAAATCGTTCATCCCGCTCTCTTCCACGCTCACCTTGCTTGGAAATATTTAATGGTGAGTCTGCTATAATGCGATCATTGTTCCTCTGTATTTTGTTTTCCTCTACCCTTCTTTGGAATTTACTTTGTCTTCAGTTTTCTGTACTTTGAATGTGATATGTTTGGAAATTTTCTGTTGACTTATTTTCTAGTTCATCGAATTTTTCCTTGGTTGCATGGAGTCCACTGCTGAGTCATGGGAGATATTTTTTTTTTATTTCAGTAACTTTATTTCTAGCATTTTTTTAAACTCTTCTTTGCAATTTCACAGTTGAAATGACCATAAATGTGGTCCTTCATATTCTTTGTTTTTTAATCAGTGCCTTTAACATATTTATTGAAGTTATTTTATATTTTCTGTCTGAAAATTCTAACATCTGTGTCCAATGTGAATCTGGTTCTGATGATCTTTCTCTAAACTATGTTTTTTCTTGTTGTTTGTCATGTCCTGGTTATTTGTTATTGAAAGTCACAAATGTTGTGTATGATAATATATGCTGAGGTGAGATCTGATATTTTGTCTCCTCTCTCGGCTTTGGAGTTTCTTTTGTACTGCTTCTCAGAGGGATTCTGTGTCTCACAGCTCTTTCAGGTGTAATCAACTATTGTTTTTGACAGGAACTTGTGATTTTGGTGGGAGGGTAGGGGGCATATGAAGCATTGTCTAGATTTCAGATTAAATCTTCTTCTTTAGAATGCACAGTGTGTCTCTGTTTACTTCCCTCTTCCAGAGGGAAGAAGAAGTTTTCCCCCTCTTTGCTCCTCTCTTCCTTGCTGGCTATAACATTCCCGGGCTATGTGCTTAAGTCCTCTCTTCTGTTGACTACAGTATTTTCCCCTTAGGGTAAGAAGGGGAGGCTGAATAAGGGCTGAGATAGGGTGTAGTTCTCTTTCCTTGGCTGGACTGATATTTTAGTATTTCTTTCTGGCAAGGTCCTAACCATTTTGACATCAACCCTTTGTTGGGGACTGAACCTGTGAGTTCATAATAACTTCTCTGCCCTCTCCATGCCTGGACAACTGTGGGAGGAGGAAGCTTGTTTGAATCCTTCCTAAAAGAGTCTAGTGGGGATCCTGGAAACAGAATGTAAGAGTGTGACGATCCCTCTAAGATGGAAGTCTTCAAGATTCCCTCACTTTCACACTAGTCTATACTTGACCTTCAGGAATTTGTCAAAATTACTAGTTAAGTATTCTTACTAGGTTATGGTGTCTGATGACTTCTGCTCCAGGTAAGAAAATCTCAAATATTATATCTCATTGTAGACACTTTCTCTCCAGATTTCAAGGTGGTGGTTGGTCCTGGAAGCCCAGCTCTCTGATGGGTTCAGCAAGAATTGTTGGTTTTCCTTTTTTTTTTGAGTTGGAGTCTCAATCTGTCGCCCAGACTGGAGTGCAGTGGCCGCTCCCGGCCACCGCAGCCTCGACCTGCTGGGCTCCGGCGTTCCTTCCGCCTCAGCCTTCCAAGGAGCTGGAACTACAGGCACGCGCTACCACGCCCGGCTAATTTTTTGATTTATTGTAGAGATGAGGTCTTGCTTGCCCAGGCGGGTCTTGAACCCGCAGGCTCAGGCAATCCACTCACCTCAGCCTCCCAAAGGTGCGGGATTACAGGCTGAGCCACCGAGCCCGGCTTTTTTTTTTTTTTTAATATTGTGGGTATGTTCCTCCCCCCACTGACACTGAGGTTGCTGTAAGATGGCTTTCAATAACCGACACTCCCCAGAGAATCAGGAAGCTGGGTCAAGAGGATTTCTCCTTTTGAGGCCTTACTGGAGCTTTTGTTGTTTTCTACAGAGTTGGACAGAAGCGGAAAATCAAGCACAGTGTGCCAAATCCTGTTTGAAACTAGAAGGGGCCTAATAAATAAACATATAAAATAAAAATGCTACAGACAGAGCTCTTCAAATTCACTGGCTGAATAAATTAACCCTCTTGGAAGGTCAGAATTCTATTTTCTGTATCAAAAAAGGAGCAGAAAAGAGAGAAAAGACCCATCCAAAGGCACCAAATCAATATTCACAGAGCCACTTCAGCAGGACAAGACTGAGCCCCGTGGTGAGGTTGCTGTGAGAGGATAGACGCCTCTCCAGGGAGGGTCATTCTTTGTAAACATATGCACAACTCTGTGTTTCTTTGGTGTTTTCATTAGCTCACTCAAAACAAATTTGTGCCTGCCTCTTTAGGGACCACAAAGGTGATAGTACCTGGACAGGAAGTTCTCCAGGGACTGCTTCTTGTCCTCCTTGCAAACAATGCCCTCCTTCTTCTGCTTCTCCATGTCTTTGATTCGGGACTGGAAGGTATCGATCAGATCGAACACAGACTTCATAGCTATTGGCACCTCATAGTATTGCTGTGTAAGAAAGCACATATGCATATAATGTGTAAGTGCATTTCTTTCCTCTGTTCAGAGGATAGAGATCCTGGGAGGATTCTGGGGAGCTCTGGCAAATCTTTGAAAGCAGAGCCTGGAGGTCTCATTCATTTATAAGAGCTGTCTTGCGGTAGTACCTATCCTCTGCTGATGATCAGAATCTGTGAAACAGCTGCCACTCTTATGAGGAATATTTCTTATCTGCATTAGGGTCCATGCTGTATTCACCCTACAAGTTCTAGGTTAACTTCCCTACCTTTATGACTAAGCTATTTCCCGTTCACTACATAACTGGAGAAACGAGAAACCCCGTACTTAACACAGGAAGCCACATGGAATGACATGTTCGAGCATGTGAGCTGAGCAATAAGGGTAGTTTTCCATAAAGGCCTGTTCTGTCGTCCCAGGGATTATTTTATTGAGTGAGCATCCATTAAAATTAAGTCATGTTTACTTACATATTCTCAGGAATCAGCTGGGATCCAAGTTAAAGACAATGAAATTCAGTTTCCTGAATCACAGCTGTCTGAACTTCCAAAAAGCAACCTAAGATGGACTTTGGAGCTGGCTGAATATTTCGGCATAAACTGGAGAGCTGCCTGGACATGACCTGGAGCTGTGCCCCCAGTGGGAATCCAGTAAACCAAACAATGTGAAAGCTGGCAGGGACCTTAGAGATCATCTAGTCCAACCTCTCTCATTAGAGATGAGGCAACATGTGCAGAATAAATTAATGAAGCAATCTCTTTCCAGATTCAGGAAAATACTGCAAGTTGAGTCCGCTATTCTGACAGCCCAGACAACCTTCTTTTCCCCCTTAAGATTCTCATGTAAGCATGATACACTGTCAGTGTACTAGACAGTGGGCTCTGGAACCAGCCTGTGTGGGAATGAAGTTCAACACTAACTGGGTGAACTTGGGCTAGTTGCTTAACCATTCTAGGCCTCTATTTTTCCCTCTGGGAAAAAAAATAATACTAATTTATCTTAGATGTATGAGATAAGGATTGCAAATGACTGAGGAGAGTACCTGGCATAAGGAAAACACTCAGCAAGGTAACTATTTTTGTTATTACTGTTATTATTATGACTACATGGCAAAGTTTTTCATGGTTCAGAACTTTTGTCCTTAAGCATAGGGAAAAAATAGGCATAAAACCGTACAGTCTTGTCCATGTTGGATCAGAAGGTAAACTTCCAGATCCTTCCAAAATAAGCCTGTGTTAAATATGGGTTTCTTGAAGGTAGAGACCACTCTTAATCTTTTATCCCCAGAATCTGGTACAACCTAGCTATTTAGTCAGTGTCTTATGAATGCATGGCATTGATGTGAGAGAAGAGTTTAGGCTGAGTCAAGTAGTAGGGCATGGGAGTTCACTGCAACTCATTGTTTTCCAGGAACTAGATTTCTGGATGTAAATTCATAGAACAACATGGAATATTTGGACCTTTTCAAAACCTTCCCATTTAGGAAATAATTTGTGCTTACTCGTATGTCTAATGGACTCATTAAAAAAAAAATCGGGTAACCTAAAGAGTAGCACCACATTATCCAAAATAAAACCTGTACCTTGACTCTCAGATCCACATCTGTCAGCACCATGAAGAAGTCGTTGTAGGTCATACCATACTCTTTCCTCAGTTCACTGATGAGATGCTGGTCTACCAAGTCTTCATCATCCACCACTCGCATGGGCTTCTCATTATCTTAAAGCAAATAAAATGTGAATAAGTATGGGTGTGGCAAGACAGAAATCATTGGGAAGTGAATGGGTGGAGGTGCTGGGCCTCCATTCTGTTCTAATCACTCCAGGCTTCATTTGTTTCAACTCATCCTGTGTTTGAACAAAAGTTCCCAGAGTAAATTAATAAATATAGAAACAAACATATGAATAAATGAATTTTGAAAGCCTCTTTTCTTTTTTTTTTTGAAAGCAGGATTGATTGAGAAGACAGAATAGCTCCCACAGTGGAGGGGACCCAAGGGGTTCACCCAAAAGCCACTTTTCTAAAGGCCCCATCTCTGTCCACCCCATTCAAAGTGAATCAGAAGGAGCCAAGTGAGAGTGGAGGCTACGAGTCACTCCTGGGAGAAGACTTCCAACTCACCCAGGAGTGAGTCTTCACCCTAACTTACCAGAGAACTAAACCCAGAGACTTTTGTTAAGTTTTATCTTCATAAAACATAATTCTGAGTCTGAAATGTGTGTCTGCTCCTCCTTTTTGATATAGAATTAATTATGGGACTCAGTAAGCATGTCATATCTATAAAGAAACATGGAAAGTCTGTTCAAACCTATTTGCAGGTTCATTTTGGCTCCAAAAGAAGTCAAGCTATTCATAATACAAATTGTGTAAGTGAATACAATTCTAAGCAAAGTATGACAATTTATAGAAGTTTTTAATCACGGCACATATTTTTCAGTCATCAACCCCCCAAAATAAATCCTTATAATTCAGAGTGGTTTCTGAAGATGTCACTGGACTAAAGGGAAGCACGGAAATCAAGATAACTAGAGCTTTACATGGCAACTTGTAAAACAAGTCTGGAAAATATTTTAACATTTCCAAGGACAGAACAGCATTCTTTATTTCTTCCCTCCCTAACAGGTCACAGTATTTCTCTCAACCCTACCTAAAATTTTTACCTGCAAAATAATTCCCCATATTAAAAACAAATGTAAAAAAACAAAGTTAGCAAATACGTGATAATATGAATATTAGCAAAGAGTCTATCAGTTATTACCGACATCACTACTCATTGAGTAGTACTGTACTTCGTTACTATACTGCTGTTGAAACAACCACAGTTTTGCAGATAAGAGGTATAATTTAAGTACCTTAGACCATTACTCTTATTGATAAAAAGGGGACAATTACAATTTAACTATTACTTTGGTTTATTTTGTTAGAATTGTTGAAAGTACATAAACAAGAAGCTTGATTTCTCCAAAGCAAATCAAATGAGAGGGAGAAGAATCAGTTTTCCTTCCCAAAGCCATAACACTGCTTCACAGAGATGGTCCAAAGGCCTAGAGGCTAGAAGCCTAGATGAGGACCAGACACTGTCCACAAAATGAAAAATAACAGACCTTGGACATACTATCAAATGTAGATTTTTGTTGTCATTAACAAAATATAAATTAATTTTCAAAGAATTGTTAGCTGCCTTTCCCCAATTACATCTGTATCAGGGGACAGCCCACATTCAATGGTTGATGCGTTGGGGGAAGGGAGTTTTTTTGTTTTTTTTTTTTAGTTGGAGTCTCACTCTGTGTCCCAGACTGGAGTGCAGTGGCACGCTCATGGCCACCACAGCCTCGACCTGTTGGGGTCCGGCAATCCTTCCACCTCAGCCTTCCAAGTAGCTGGAACTATAGGCGTGCACTACCACGCCTGGCTAACTTTTGATTTATTGTAGAGATGAGGTCTCACCAAGTTTCCTGGGCGGGTCTTGAACCCTAAGGCTCAGGCAATCGACCCGCCTCGGCCTCCCAAAGTGCTGGGATTACAGGCTGAGCCACTGAGCCCGGTCAAGAAGGGAGATTATTAAAAACTGTCCCCTTTGTCTTAAAGCGGACAACCCTGAAGGGCCAACTGCATTGCAGCTCAAATTCTCTGTGTTCATTCTTGCATCCTTCACCCCTTGTAAGTTATTGTTTCTGAGAATATACCACATTAACCTCCTGCATGCAGAACACATAGAGTCTCAGAGTCTGTTTCTCAGAGAACCCAATCTGTTACAGACCCTGAGAAGAAGAGTGACTTGCTTAAGTTCACATTGCGAGTTAATGGGGGTTAGAACTCAAGTAACATGACCTCACTCCCATCCAATACTTTCCCTGCTATACCAAGGTGCTGCACACTCAACGGTATAGAGGACCCAGGACCAAACAAGATTTAAGGCAAACTTGATTCTACTAGCATATGGCGAGAAACCACTTTCACAGCCTGGTTTCTCCTTTCAACCAAAATGTTTTCTGAAATATTTCAACCAAACCTTAGAAATAAAACATTTTGCATTCCCAAACTACAGAAATATCTACATGTTTGTGCTGTGTGGGAAAATCTGCCAAAGAAAAACAATGAAAGCCCTGATTGACACTGGATCTGACTAGGATGGAGGCAACTCTACCACTGGACAGAATCCACTCCAGGACAAATTCTAGAAAGGTATGTGTGAGTC
This sequence comes from Tarsius wallacei, assembly GCA_963574415.1. Classification (NCBI taxonomy): domain Eukaryota; kingdom Metazoa; phylum Chordata; class Mammalia; order Primates; family Tarsiidae; genus Tarsius; species Tarsius wallacei. The sequence goes on along the minus strand of CAUYQG010282873.1, from coordinate 3,069 downwards.
CAGCTCTTGTCTCCAGTTCCTGCTCCTGGCACAGGTCTCTGTTGAGCTCTGCATTCTGTCTAAATCAGGCCTGGGTAAACAAGAGGTTCTCTTCCATTTGGAAAACCGACATAGAACTTACAGCTTCGTGTTAAGTTTATCCAAATTCAGGCTAAACTTTCTAGTCCTTGTCAAGGGTTGAGGGCTTAGAAGCAAAATCTCTGTAGGAAACATTCTCTACATGTCTATATGCTCAAATACAGTGAAAATGCTTCACAGATCCAAGCCCATTTGGTGGGATTTGGACCTAAGATTATTGAGAGAGATGGCCAGGGAGGGTGAACTCTGTTTCATTGCTAGTACAGACTAGCCCTAGAAGTGGGACATTTGCCTAGGTTCTCATCCTTTAAAAACCCCAACCCCAAACAAACATCAGTGATCAAATTCAGGTGGTAGTAAATTTTTTCATCTATTTATCTTTCCATGGCTAACTAGAGATAGCAATGACACCACAGAAAATTCAGCTTCAATTATAACATATTACATCAACTGTGTGCCTGGCATTCTGTTTAAAGCTTCCATCTATAACTGCATCTTCTCTGTAACATCATGATTTCTCCTCCTCCAAACCTCTCTTCCCTAAGTTCAGGCCATTTTGCCCATGTCTAGACCACTTCAGTCTCTCCCATTGTTTCAGACATTTCCAATTCCCTCTAGCAGTTTTTCACCTTCATCACAATTACCTGGATCACTTGTTAAAATTAAATGTTTTGAATCCAGACCAACTGAATCAGAATCACTGGAGGTGAGGCCCACAAATCTGTGTTTTAACAAATTTCCTGGGTGATCATCTAAGGACGAGAGCTACTGGATAAAATCCAAATTCTTGTCATAGTATACAAGGCCATTCATGTCATGGACTCAGCTTATCTTAACTCGCTTATCTATTAATGCTTCCTCCATATATGATCCTCTAGTCCTCTGTTTTCAGTTTCTAGAAACATGCCCTCTCTTCTTGGAATGCTATCCAGACCCATGCCCACATGAGTCCTCCTAGTTACCTGTGTAACTCGTCTTTATCTCACTTGTGTACTCATAATATTTTGGCCTTTTGTAATGATACTTTCATCTTGTGTTGCAACCAATTGTTTACATGTTTATCTTTCTCTTAGAGATGAACAACTCAGTAGGGACTGAGTCTTAGTCATCTTTTATATCTTTGTAGCCTGGGGCACAAGAGGTACTCAGTAAAGACTTAGTAATCACTAAAAATCGCCTCTAAGAAGGATATCATATGAAAAAAGAGGCTAGTGAGGGAGAGAGTGAAGAAAGTTAGTGACTCTAGTACTGTGTAGAACACCCACCATCAAACCTACACACTTTCCTTTGGTTTTGTGAGCCTGTGACACAGTCTAATATGACTTGAGAAAACACATGCATATAGATTTATTTTCAAAATTAAGGCTTGCATGTATTATTTTAAATAAAATATATTTGTATGGCATTTAAAATATAATTATTATTCTTAGGAAGGCAGTACAGGCCAAAAATGTCTTGATTGTACTTTAGGTAAGTCTGGAGGCAGACGCCAACAGAAGCTGAACTGCTTTCATCTCCAGACTATTCCCAGGACTGCTGAGCAGTCTTAGTAGATTATCTCAGGATAACCTTGGCCTCTAGCTTGGGACTTACTTCCTTTTGATTGGAAATAGATAAAATTAAATGACTTTTCAATTGATCTGCTCACTCCTCTTTTATTCTATGAGTGGGTTTTTTTCCTACCTATCATTCCACTGTGGGATGAGTGACAGGGTTGAATTAATAAGTGGGACTAATCTGGCCATTTCTGATGGGTCACAAAGCTGCTACTCTTACATGTTCTCTAAAAAGAGCAACTTGTCCTATCAATGAAGAATGTGTCCTACCCAGGTGATTTTTTTTTTTTTTTTTTGGTCTTACAAACTGACTTCACCAAACCTTAAAAGTTACTTGAAATTTATTTGAAAAATATACTGGAAATATTTAGTGACTTCACATGGCTTACCAAATAAAGTGTGAATTCTTTGTCCTGGTATTTGAAATCTTCTAAAATCAGGTGTCAGAATCCATTCCTGGCTCTTCCTTTCCTGCCAGTCCTATACCCAGCCTTCTGTGGTAGAGCAAACCTAACTGCAAATCAGAATCACCTGTGCAACATTTTTAAGCCATAGATTCCTGGACCTGATTCCTAAATGAATGATTCATTATCTTAAAGTAGAACTGGGAGTCTGAATTTTTGTTCTAATGTACATATAATGCATATGCATCGAGATGAAAAAGACCAACCAAATAGAAAAATGGGCAAAGAATACTAAAATGCTTCTTAAATATGAAAAGATGTTCAACCATATTCAAAAAAGGAAATACAAACCACCACTACCCTATACTGGTACCACTTTTCATATGTCACATTGGTTAAAAAAATATTGCAAAGTTTGATCACATACTCTAATTGGAGAGGCTTGTGGAAATAGACAGCCTTGAAAATTGCTAGTGAGGTTGTAAAGTGATCCAACATGTATAGGAGAGAAATCTGACCATACCCACCAAAATTAGGTACATCTTCTGTTTGGTTCAACAATTCTTCTTCTTTGACTCTATTGTAAAGACGAACTCACAATTTCACAATTAATAACCTTGTACATATATCACTCTCTGTATGTGTGATATGTGTGTAATAACAAAATACTGAAAACAATCCAAGTGCCCATTGACAAAATGGTTAAATCAACTGTGGTAGACTTTTACAATTGCTTAATAAAAAATGGGAAAGATGTCTATATACTGATAAAGGTCAGTAGAAAATACTTTAAGTGAAAAGAGCAAGGTGAAAAACAGTATATATAATATTCTAAGCCGGACTCGGTGGCTCAGCCTGTAATCCCATGCCTTGGGAGGTTGAGGTGAGTGGATTGCCTGAGCCCGCGGGTTCGAGACCCGCCTGGGCAACTTGGCGAGACCTCATCTCTACAATAAATCAAAAAATTAGCTGGGCATGGTAGCGCACGCCTGTAGTTCCAGCTACTTGGAAGGCTGAGGCGGAAGGATCGC
>CAUYQG010282867.1:0-14049 GCA_963574415.1 Tarsius wallacei | reverse complement strand
TTCCTTTTGCCTAGAATTGTAGCTACATTCTGAGAATTTGTCAAACCAAAGGACAAATTGCAGTCAGCTTCATTTCAAAAAGCTTCTTGTTGAAATATCAATTAATTATAAGCTAGCAGTGAGCTCATCATATTTGGGGGGGGTCAAAGAGTATTCACACAGCAGTCCTGGTGGATCTGTTTTTTATATCATTTATATAATCTGATTAAGGTGGGGGGGCTAAAAGATAATAATACTATTTTTGCTTGTTGCTTATAGAATCAATCATATTCCATTACTTCAGAGCCAAAGCATGTAAATATGGTAAGAGATAGGAGGAAAGGGGGTCTCTGCCACTCCTAGGTTAGTGATGCCCATACTTCCCCTAAAAGTTGTCCTTGGCTGGGCGTGGTGGCTCAAGCCTATAATCCCAGCACTTTGGGAGACTGAGGCGAGAGGATTGCCTGAGCCCGTGGGTTTGAGACCAGTCTGGGCAACTTGGAGAGACCGTGTCTCTACAATAAATTTTTAAAAAATTAGCCAGGCATGGTAGCGCACACCTGTAGTTCTGGCTTCTTGGAAGCCTGAGGCAGAAGGATCAACGGAGCCCAGCAAGTCGATGCTGGGGTGGCCGTGATTATGCCACTGCACTCCAGCCTGGGCGACAGAGTGAGAGTCCAATTAAAAAAAAAGTATGGTTTGTATAAGGGCACAGTTAATCTAGGATCCATTTATCTTCTCAGATTATGGATATGCCAATCGACAATAAGTCAAACCATATATTAGTGCCTGATGTTCTTGGGACTTGATTGAATATAAAACCTCTTTCTTATCCTCTAGATCTTTCTTATCTTCAAGAAACTTATAAGTGAACTGAACCAACAAGACATACCATGCAAAATAATTAGTGCACAAGGAAGCATCCAAAGTGTTAAACTCTGTGGAACCAATAGTTTAAAAATAAATATATGTATAGATAGATGTAGGTATATAGATATAGATATATAATGACACATCCTTAAGAAAAGATGTGGAAGCAGTTTATATGTACATGCAATAAAAGATGAGTAAAATAGATGAGGAAATGGAGGTGAGGGGAAAGTAAAGGTAGGGCAGAAAGTCAAAGCCAAGGATCAGAATCAATCCACAAAACAATCTTCTAAGGGTTGTTTCAGTTGCTGGAAATGGGCCACAATTTGGGTTCTTACAGCCAGAGCACCAGCATTAACATGATCAGTAGTAGCCAAGATAAAATCAAAGCTGTAATTTGCAGTCTCTCCTAGAACTGGACTCCTGAGAGAAATCTCTGTAGGTTTTCCAAGGAGGATTCTAGACGATGCAGTAAACCAGGCTCTGACACCATCCATGCAGTAGTTGTAACATTTAGCTTCAGAGAGAGTGTTCCTTTGAATGTCCTAAGTGAAAGCCGAAGGCAGTTTTTTTATTTGAATAGGAGTGCGAAGGCAATTTTTTTTTTTGAGTAGGAGTCTCACTCTGTCATCCAGGCTGGAATGCAATGGCATACTCACGGCCATAGCAGTCTTGACCTGCTAGGCTCAGGTGATCCTCCCACCTAAGCCCTCCAAGTAGCTGAAACCACAGGCATGCACCACCAGGTCCAGCTAATTTTTTGATTTTTTTTTTTGAGTTGGACTCCCACTCCATCGCCCAGGCTGAAGTGCAGTGGCATGCTCACGGCCACCCCAGCATCGACCTGTTGGGCTCAGGTGATCCTTCCACCTCAGCCTTCCAAGTAGTGGGAACGACAGGCGTGCGCTACCACACCCGGATAATGTTTTGATTTTTTTTTTATTGTGGAGATGTGGTCTCACTAAGTTGCCCAGGCTGTTCTCAAACCCCGTGGGCTCAAGTAATCTGCTCACCTCGGCCTCCCAAAGAGCTGGGATTACAGGCTTGAGCCTCTGCTCCTGGCCAATATTTTGATTTATTGTGGAGATGAGGTCTTGCCATGTTGCTCAGGCTGGCCTTGAACCCCTGAATTCAGGCAATCCTCGTCTCCACCTCCCAAAGTGTGGGATGAGAGGCGTGGGCCACCGCACCTGGTCGGATGGCAATGTTAAGAGGAAACCAATAAGGTTCTTAGAACACAGTTTTCTAATGGTCTGTTTAATTCTAAATATATGAATATGCTTTATTCCACTGAGACAACCCAGAAATGGAGAAAAGGCATATATTTTAGCAGAGTTCAGGACTGTTAAAAACCATAAAAGCAAAACAAAACAAAACAGAAACATGACTTTGGAGCTCAGAGTCCTGGGTGCCTATCTTGACACTCTCATTAACCAGGAAACTTTGGGCAAAGAACTCAAACTTGTTAAACTTCAGTGGCTCTACAGTCCATTGTTTTTGTCAAATAAGACAAATGTAAATGACTAACCCAGTGACAGGCACACAGAGGACACCCTATTAAAAATAGTTAAAAGCTAAATCTAAATAAATAAAAGATGGCAAAATGTGAAAGATGCTAAATGAAAAACAAAGAAAAATTTCAGGTGATGGAAAAGGATTATGAACTAGAAAAGAAATATTCAAAAGTAGACCTATATGAAATATTTTCCAGAGCCTTCTCTTGCTAAGCATTGTTTCATTTATGACAATTACCTGTTTCCTATTCCCTAGTTTAGAAATCTCCTACATATAATTAAAGCAATGTTCTCACATGTCTGATTTAGCAGATTATATTCAAGCAATGAAGACAAAATCCTTTTCAACATGATATATTTTCTTTTGGTTTGCTTGGAAATGTCAAGAAAGCATTTGTGAAAATGAGGGTCATTTTTTGTTTCTCTGTTTGACTACAGGCATGTGTCACCACATCTAGCTAATTTTTGGGGGTTTTTGTTAGAGACATGATCACACTATGCTGCCTAGGCTGGGTCTTGAACTCCTGGGCTCAAGTAATCCTCCACCTCGGCTTTCCAAAGTGCTGGGATTACAGGCGTGAGCCACCACACCCAGTAACGGTCATTTTTGTTAATAGGGGGTTATGTTAGTAATTCTTATTTTTCAGACATCATCTTATAGGTAACAAGGCCACCAGCCAAAGGAGAATTCTGGGAGTGCAGCGAGCCTATCCTCTGGACATCAGCAATGATGGCGTAAATTAAGGAAGATTTAGACTGCACTACAGTTTGTGAAATGGACACATAATTGAGGTTCTTGGCATAAAAGGGTCAAAGAGGGAGAAGGTGGGAGATATTCTACAGGGAATGCTATCTGGCTCCCGTAAGGTCACTTAATGCAACTTCTTCCTGCATAGATCGCATTTCAAAGCCAGAAAAAAAAATTTATAGAGGCGAAAATGTCCTTGGGTCCTGTTTGGCTGGCTGCTTTAATCAGGCAGTTGGCCAAAGAAAGGAGGAAAGAACCCAAGTGGCCTAAATATCACACACCAAAAATACAACCGAATTAGGGCAGAGGCAAAGGAGAGGTCCCTAAGGAGATTTCAGTGATGGGAACTCTCTGGGTACAAAGGCTCCAGGGAGAGTTCCTCTACTCAGTTCCCCAGGGATATGCAGAGGACCTGTCCCTTCACACAATTTAAATTCCCCCTTACAGTCACATGCTGAGTGTATTGTCAGTCTATGCCTTCAGAGATACCCAAAATGGATTCATGGAACATAGCAGTGATTGAGGACAGAGCTTCGGGATCCCAAAGTTTGGCTCCAAAGTACAGAAAGGTTATTTCTAGGTAAATCAAACAATTTTTGCCTTGTGAAAAGTTTCTCAGTAGGGAATAATGGGAAATACTCATGCCAGTGCTCTAAACACAGCATGTTAACACTCAGAGCTCTCCCATCTAACTTCCTCTATCTCTGCCACCGTGAAGGGTATTCCCTCTTGTTACCCAGATTGAAGCTGCCCCCACACTGTTATATGCTGAATCACACCCTGGTCCTGGGCTCACAGCAGGTGCCCAATTAATATTTGCTAAACCAATGCTGAAATCATCTAGTAACTACGTTTAGTTCAACTAGTTCATTTTACAGAAGAGGAAACTCAGGCCAGGTGGGCTGTGGTTTATATAAGGTTACTCAGGTGCCAGAGATAGGATGGAAATGCAGGTGTTTGGAGACTGAGCCTGTGCTCTTTCACTCTTCTCTCAGATAGGAATAAAGAGCAGTCTTATTTTTTCTCTATTACTGTACTTTAAAAAATATGATGTTGCCCCAATTTCTTTGCTGCAAGGAAATATATATATATATATTTTTGAGTTGGAGTCTTACTCTGTCACCCAGACTGGAGTGCAATGGCCGCTCCCGGCCACCGCAGCCTCGACCTGCTGGGCTCCGGCGATCCTTCCGCCTCAGCCTTCCGAGTAGCTGGAACTACAGGCGCGCGCTACCATGCCCGGCTGATTTTTGATTTATTGTAGAGATGAGGTTTCGCCAAGTTGCCCAGGCGGGTCTCGAACCTGCGGGCTCAGGCAATTCACTCATCTCGGCCTCCCAAAGCGCGGGATTACAGGCTGAACCACGGAGCCCGGCTAGGAAATATATTAATGGTAACTTAATTTCTTTATTTTAAATGTAAAGAAATGTGTGCTGTGCAAAATAAAGTCTTTTGGAAGTTTACGAAATACAAAACCATAGATACCAAATGATAGAACCTTGGGATGATCTGGATAAGAAATTTAGAGAGATGTTCTTTCCCATTTGGGTTAAAGACAGCGAAGGTGACTCAGGATGGGGGATGAACCGAGACCCAGTATTTATACTGAATCCCTAAAGGGGTCTGTCGTGTGCCACAGCCGAGGGAGGACTGAAGTTCTTCTGGGTTAACTAGCGTCAAGACAAACATGGAGAAGAAGCCCAGAGGGGAAAAAAAAGGTTACGTTGTCTTCTTTTTTTTTTCAATTCACAAGCTGTAATATTAGATGATATGATTCTCTAGAGTCTTCTCTCAAGCCATGTAGGCAAACAATAACGTAATTTGATTCCAGGCCCTTTCTTCAAGTAGCCACATAGAACTTTATCTGGATGGGGGAAGTGAATGGAACTGTTTGTTGGTCACAGCAGAATGAGCAGCACTCTACTCGCAGTCTGTGGGAAACACCTGTCCCCAGCTGTTGGAGCAGCGTTTGGATCACCTCCCCTCAAACCGTGATGCCACTGGCTTCTTGGTGCCCTTGTGGGTCACCATGGAAAGGGCCGGATAACCCCTGCCTGGCCTGACCTCAGTCCCAGAAGAGCCGGCAGCGAACTCCTGGTTGCCAGCGGCTCTTTCTACAATTGCCCGTAGCTCAGCAGGCTGGGGGACAGGTTCTCCCCCCCTTACAAAGAGGCCCAGACCTAAAAACGAGGGGTATTGGTATCATGGAAACACTATTCATCAATATTGTAAGTCACCAGTTTTGACCAATTCTGTCCTGGCCAGTTAAATGGGGAAGACATTCCACACAAGCTGCAAGGTAATGACTTTGAAACCAAAACCACATGACCTAGATCTTTAGCAAGGCCATACCCAGCTCTATGGTCTAAAAAAGATACGCCTTACAACACCTCTGCTTTCATATTCCAGATAAGGGAGAACACCACACAGACTATGATGCTGTACTTGTATCCCCCACCCCCATCCTGCATACACACTCCCTTCCTAAAACACAGGCCTTCCTCTGTTGAATCTGTCCCCATGGAGTGAGAAGTCTATAGGTTCCAAGACAACACCTTTATGCCTTCCATATTTCTAGTAGTCTTTCCTTTAGTCATTCTTGGTAATCTCTATAACCATTGGGTTTACATCTGGATGTAATGATCAAAGACATCATATTGAGATCTGGAAGAATGTATGCACAGCACAGCTATCCTGATATACAGAACACAAGTTATTATGAACATGGCTGAGAAATGAAACACAAGATATCAAATTCTATTTTCCCACTTATTCCCATCGTAAAAGGGGAGAAATGCTCTTAGTATTAAAGAAATGTTGTTCTAAGCCAGGCTCGGTGGCTCAGCCTGTAATCCAGCGCCTTGGGAGGCTGAGGTGAGTGGATTGCCTGAGCCCGCAGCTTTGAGACCCGCCTGGGCAACTTGGCGAGACCTCATCTCTACAATAAATCAAAAAATCAGCCCGGCGTGGTAGCGCGCGCCTGTAGTTCCAGCTACTTGGAAGGCTGAGGTGGAAGGATCGCTGGAGCCCAGCAGGTCGGGGCTGCGGTGGCCAGGAGCGGCCACTGCACTCCAGTCTGGGCGAAAGAGTGAGACTCCAACTCAAAAAAAAAGAAATGTTGTTCTAATAGAGGTTTAGTGGGGAAAAGGATTTTTTTTTCCTTCTCAAAAAAGAAGAGAGAACAACAGAACTGTATTCCTCTCTGTCTCTTCTGGGTTTGCCACAATGGAAATAATACCCATTTTAAGTGGTTGATTTTGTTTGTGTCTCATTTGCAGTACGAATCACCCTGAAAATGGGTATAATATTTATAGAAAGAAACTGTTTACATTTCTCCTAGAAGATAACATATAATAACCCTAACCCATTCACATTCACAGGAGGGAGTAACAATATTCCACCAAGGTACATCTAGCCAGGTGTACAGGGCCAGTTGAACTGGTGCGGTATCGTTCTATACGAGTTCCCTGAAGGCCCACTCAGCTTTGCCTGAACTGCCGCACATTTCTCACCAGTGGCCTGAACATGACAGTTCAAACTGAGCATCCAGGACGTCTCATTGCTATCTCAGTTGCTCAAAAGGAGTCAGCCAGGCACAGTGGCCCATGCCTATGGTCACAGCTACTTGGAAGGCTAGGGTGGGAGGATCTTTTGAGGCCAGCCAGGAGTTCAAGCCTGCAGTACACTATAATTGCACGTGTGAATAGCCACTACACTCCAGACTAGGCAACAGTGGCAATACTGTCTCTTTTTTAAAAAGGAGCTCAGCTAGAGCCTAGCTAAAGAGTAAACTGTGTCCTCTTCCTTATTGCCACCATCTGCCTTCCCAAAGGTGAGGGACAAAAGAAGTATGTCCTAAGATTCAAAGTCGTACAGAGCTGTCCAGTCTTCATGTTATACTTATTATATTCCTGTATGTTCTTTTCTATCTGGGAGGACTCTGGAAGAACATGATTCTTTCTGAAAGTTCTTCTGGTGATCAGGAAATCTAACTCTTAATTCATCTAAAAAGGCCATTTTTTGGGTCTGAAAAACAGTCGTATTTTGACATTCAAAGTGGTAATTCAAGGTGTAATATTGTAGAAATACCCACCCCCAAAGAATTATGTTTAATTCTACTTTGCAAAAGTTTGGCCTATGTAAATTTGCCTCAGACTCAAGCTTCATGTGCTTTCTCAAGGTAAACTTTGAAAAACTAGAAAAAGGAAGTCTAGCAGAAGTCTACAGAGTGCAAAGCCACCTGCTCATTGCTGGGTGGAGCGTTTTGCCTGGGTTGGAAGAGGTTCAAGGATGAAGAGGAAAAATACTTCTCAACGAGCTTGTAACCAAGTGTCACGAAAATATCGAGGTTTGGGGATGGTGGGGAGGCTGCCATTTCTTCAATATCCAGTTTCTCTTGGAAACCACAACTGAGAGTTCGAAGGGATTCAAGTGTGTTTGTATCCAGTTTTAATCTGGAATCTACACGTCTTTTTAAGATGAGGAATGTTTTGCTTATTCCTACTCATTTCTAGAATTCACATGGCCTATTACCTCAAGGAAGAAGTACACAAAGCTCACATAAGTGTTTTATGAGCTGGGTTTGCCAAGCTGCTACTTCCTCTGTGTTTCTGCAATCAAACCATCAAATACATACAGAAATGGTATCGAGTTTTTGACAAAAAGGAACAGAGGAGATTCCTGAGTCTTAACAGTCACACTGAGCAGATATCTTTAAATTAAGAAATAAACTATATGGTAGTAATATTGATGTTATCCTTTAATGCAAGCCATCTTCCTCTATTCAAATAAATCTAATCTGTACCTTGAGCGCACGATTCCTAAAAACTATAGAAGAAAAAGAATACCCACTGTGGAAGAGCAACTTATTTCTTTTAAAACCCTTTTTCTGAGTAACTGATGAACAAGTCCAAGAGCCTAACACTAGGAACCCAAAGCATTGCCTAAATGAGGACAGAATGGCAGCCACCTTTGGCTCCGGGTGGCGCCCCGGTAGAATCCCTGGGCTCACAAAGCCATCTATCTCCATTCACACGTGCGCTAACCAGTTCAAGGAGGGAAGAGCCAATGAGCCATCGGATCAATATGGTGAAGTATGGAGATTGATCTCATCCCAGAGCGAGTGCATTAACGAGCTCCTCTGGATGACCTTTGCCCAGCGGTACAAATTAAGACTCCACCACAAACCACCACGTTTTTAAACGGGAACCTTCAGTCTCCGTTTGCTTTTAATAAAGCACACTGCAGGCAGACCTCAAAGATGACTACAAAAACTCACAGCTTTTATCTCTTCATAGAGTAGGAGGTTTTGAAGAATTATTATATGATGTCCGAAATTATGGACAGGATGGCATGTAAGTTTTAAAAATAAAGCATATTTTTTAAAGAAGCATGTTTTTTGTTTGTTACTAAAGGTGCTGAATGTATATCTGAGCAGGAAACTGTACTAATGGCTTCCCTTAATTCTTTCATAAAAGTTTAGGGAGGCAGGGTGCAGTGGCTCATGCCTATAATCCCAACAATTTCAGAGGCTGAGGTGGGAGGATCGCTTAAGCCCGCAAGTTTGAGACCAGACAGGCAATACAGTGAGACCTCGTCTCTACAGAATAAATTTAAAAATTAGCCGGGCATGGTGGTGTGGCACCTGTAGTCCCAGGAGGCTGAGGTGGAAACCTAAGCCCAGGAGGTCAAGGCTGAGGTGAACCATGATTATGCCACTGCACTCGAGCCTAGGTTACAGAATGAGACCTCGACTCAAAAAAAAAAGGCTCAGAGAGAGATATAACTGTGCTCAAGATCCCTGCTCCTCAAACTTGAACACGCCTGCAATTCACCAGGAGGTCCTGTTAAAGTGCAGACTGCGACTCAGCTGGTATTGTTAGACATGCATGTCTAACAAGCTGACATACTACACTTTTAATAAAAAGCTCTAGAAAATGCCAGCAAACAGATGTGCCCCTCTCCATATGCACATGTGGTTATGCACATAGTGTCACACATCAAAATTTTAGGCACAGTAATATGGAATGAGATCAATAACAATGATGGCAAAGGGTAAGGAGTATGAAATGAAACAAGTCTGGTGCAGACCCAGGCTCCGCCAGTTGCCAACAGTGTGTCTTGGGCAAATGACTTAACTTCTCGAGTCTTCGTTTATTCTGATTGTAGTCAAATTCTAATTAATATTGACCTTCCTCACCGCTCCCCGCCTTGTTGTAAGAGCTAATTGGGCTAATACACAACCAGAATCAAAGACAAGGCTTGGGCTCAATGAATAATATCCATTGTTAGAGTGTAACACTCTCCAAAAGTCAGATCTAGTTCCTAACACAGAGCTCAATCAAATATTACAAAGTAAGAGTTCAATGCAAAATGCTAAGCAAAAACTCCAGGCCCTTGTTTGGACATGGACTCCCCGCTATTTCTCTTACTTGTCTTGGAGCCAATCAGAAAGAAACCATAACTGCTGGAGAGGCCCAGAGGGATCTTCTCTTGATCCACTGCCCTTTAAAGGCAACTCAGGCCAGGCACAGTGGCTTACACCTGAAATCCCATCAATTTGGGAGGCCAAGGCATGAGAATCACTTGAGCCCAAATTCAAAACCAGCCTGGGCAACATAGTGAGACCTTGACACTACAAAAAATCAAAATATTAGCCAGTCGTGGTGGCTCATGCCTGTAGTCCCAACTACTTGGGAGGGTGCGGTAGAAGGATCCCCAAGGAGGTCAAGGCTGCAGTGAGCCCTGACTGTGCTACTGCACTCCAGTCTGGGCAATGAAGTGAGACCTCAACTCAAAAATAAGTGAATAAAGGCAACTCAATGTGGTCAGGGCTCAGGATGGCACCAGAGCAGAGGTAAGGACAACGCTGAGGTTCTTGCAATTTCTGTCACTCTCCGGGGGATCTATTGTGTGTGTGAATGTGAGTGTGTACTGAGGAGGGGGCGAAGGATGACTTGCAGAGAAAGTTTGTCAGTGACCTACACACATCTGTGTTGCCCTCAAATGGTCCCTGACCTTGTTGATGCCCCTCATTCCCCGAGGAAGTTGCCTCATAACCACTGGTAGGACTCTGAGAACAGTTTGTGCTCCTCTGAATGTCTCTGTCACTGCTCCACCTACGTGCTAGTTTGAAAACTTGTTGGAAAATTATGTTCCGTTGGCATCAACCTTTAATCCCCATGGAAGAGTAGATACCCACAAGAGTGATAATACTTAAATCAGTGGCTTTGCAAGTGTGGTCTGGGGGTCTGAGAGGTTAAAACTATTTTCCTAATTATAGCATGATGTTATTTGCCCTTGTGACCCTGTGCCTCCCAGGAGTGTACACAGGCTTCAGGATGGAATGACATCATCACTCCCATGGTAAACGGAATGTGTCCTTGAGAATGCTTGTTTTTAACCATTTCTGTTTTTAACTTCTAATTCATTAATGCTGATAGTTAAAACTCACATAAACCAAAGGTGTTTGGAATCTTCATTTTCAGGAGTGCAAAGGAGACCAAAAGTTTGAGAACGACTGCTTCAAGTCAATACCAATCATTTGCATATTATCATAAAATTTCTGGCAAGCTAAAAATTTTGTGGAGTGACTACTAAGTCCAAAACTCGGTCCTAGGGGGCTGGGAGCAGTGGCTCATGCCTGTAGTCACAGCCACTTCAGAGGCTTAGTTAGGAGCATCACTTGAGTCCAGGAGGTCAAGGCTGGAGTGAGCTATGATTAAGCTGCTGTACTCAAGGCGGGCTGACAAGATTGAGACCCTGTCTCTAACGAATATAAAAAATAAAAAAATAAACTGCACTAGGACTTGTGCACTCACATTTGTTGAGATTTTACCCTCCTTAGGGGACTTCTACTATAGTAAGTCTCCTATACACGAACCTTCAAGTTGTAAACTTTCGAAAATGTGAATGTGTGTTCGTATGTTCAATCATGTAAGTTAGTTCACATGTCTGACGTACATTGTTACATGGTTTTGTGTACTTTACTGTAAAGTACTGTGTAGAGTACTGTAGTACAATATTTGTATTTAAAGCCCAGGATGTCCGGAAGCAAGCATAAAGCAGCGGTGATATAGCTGGTACTTTATAGCCACTTGTGTTAGTTGAGTACCTAGGCTAACTTTGTTGGACTTATGAACAAATTAAACTTACGAACACACTCTCAGAATGGAACTTGTTCGTATGTAAGCGATTTACTGTATTGTGCTCGCCATATTGTAATGTGATTACATGAGCCCTTTCTTTCTTTCTTTTTTCTTTTTTGAGTCAGAGTCTCACTCTGTTGCCCAGACTGGAGAGCAACGGCATAGTCACGGCCACCGCAGACTCGACCTGCTGGGCTCAGGCAATCCTTCCGCTTCAGCCTTCCAAGTAGCTGGAATTACAGGCGTGCAGAGTCCTTTATTTCTGAAAGTTTTCAGAACTCATTCTCTTCCCATGCTCTTACCTTTCCATTAATAATAGACTTAGTTGTTTCACATAAATAAGACTTTTTTGACAAACTAATGAAAGACAGAAAGCCTTAACAAAGTAAGTGAATCATGATGGATTCCTGGGGTTCTTTTCATTTTCTCCACCCTGACTCCAGTCAGCATTTCAGCATCTTTACTATGTAGTTAAGATGATAGTCTCACAAACTTCTCATGATAAAGACACCCCTCCCATCTCTCCATCCTCTATCCTAGGATGAATAGAGGTCGTCATTGGACTCAAGAGAAATGGGAGTTACACACTTTTAAAAATTGTCTCCTAGAATAGTATGCATCCATAAAAGAGAACAAAATCATGGCCTTCGCAGAAACATGGATGCAGCGGGAAACCGTCATACTAAGTGAACTATCACAGAAACAAAGAGCTGAATACCGTATGTTCTCACTCATAAGTGAGCCCTAATCACGAGTCACAAAAGCACAAGGGTGAGATTGGAAGACACTGGATACTGCTAGCGGGGAGGGGGAGAGAGGAGGGAAGGAGACACGTGACAACATGCTGGATACCTGGTCCCTTACCAGGGAGAGAAGGGGAGAGGTAGAAGCCTAAACTTCACCTGAATGCAACTCACGTAGTAAATTCTCACTTGTACCTTACAACTCTAAAATACAATTACATTAAATTAAAATTTTTTTTTTTGAGTTGGAGTCTCACTCTGTCGCCCAGACTGGAGTGCAGTGGCCGCTCCCGGCCACCACAGCCTCGACCTGCTGGGCTCCGGCGATCCTTCTGCCTTAGCCTTCCAAGTAGCTGGAAATACAGGCGCACGCCACCACGCCCGGCTAATTTTTTGATTTATTGTAGAGATGAGGTCCCACCAAGTTGCCCAGGCGGGTCTCGAACCCGCGGACTCAGGCAGTCCTCTCACCTCAGCCTCCCAAAGGTGCGGGATTACAGGCTGAGCCACCGAGCCCTGCTTAAATTAAAATTTTAAAAAAAGTCTCCTAGAATGTTACCTAACTATACAGGAGATAGCAAATGCACATGGATAAACACATGTATTAATCGGAACAATACATTGGGTTGTGGACTTCTGCAGATGTTTCCTTATACTGAGTTTCTGAAATGTAATTCTTGCTTTGGAAATGTTGAGATACAAGTTCAGGAATAGCATTCTAACATATTCCTCGCAAAATTACCATTGGCATTCATATTTGTATACATGCGTGCTCTACCCTTTAAGGATAGAGACAATTTCTAATTCATCTCTGTGTACCCAGATTCTAGCACAATGCACTCTACAGAAATCATCTAATTTTTAAATACCATAAGTGTACATGACTGACATTTTGTGAGGAGGGACCCAAAAAACCCTGGAATTATTGATAAAACATTGTGTATGTATTCCTGCATGTTTAAATTTCAGTCACCTTCTAAATTTTCTTCATTTGGTGCAATACACCTATTAAGAGCTTTTCCCACTGCTCAGAATGGTTTTTGAACTTGTCAATTTTGATGCCTTTTAGTGCTTCTGTCGTTTTTTTGTTTTACCTCTTCCACATCGGCAAAACGTTTCCTTTCGAGAACTTTTTTTCATGCAGGGCAACAGAAAAAAGTCACCCGGGATGAGATTGTGTGAATAGAGAGGGCAGGGCACAGGTGTCATACCATTTTTGGTCAAAAACTGCTGAACACTCAGTAATGTGTGAGCAGGTGTGCTTGTAAATCACCCATCATGAAATGGGCAAACACGTTGAAAGAATCTCCAAAAAAAAAATTCACTGAAGCCAAACACAGCCTCTCACAACAATGCCAACGTGTACACTGATACCAGTGGGTTCCTAGAACAACAATGCCAACTTGTACACTGATACCAGTGGGGGAAGCCTGTACTACAAGGGGCCCACCCTCCAAAGGATAATTCCGGGTTTTTTGGGATCCTCCCTCGTATAGACAAGGACACTGAAATTAAGAGTTAAGTGGCTTTCCTAAGAGCTTACAGACAACAAGTGAAAGAGCAGGGATTTTTGACTCCAAAGCCTGCCTAATTTCCACAACAGGAGGCCTCTGTGGCGATAAGAAGGAAGTGATGTATATTCAGCACCTTGTGCCAAGCCCAATGAATCAAATGCAGTACCAGGGACTTTTAAGCATCAATAAAGGAAGGAGAAAATTGACATCTCTTGTACACATACCATATACCAACAGTTTGATTTTTGTTAAATCATTTAACCTCAGTAAAATCTCTGAAAGAAGTAACATCATGCTTTGCAGATGAGAAAACTGAGCCTTAAGTGAACTATGTGAATAACCTATTAGGAGAGGTTACATTTCTGACCTTGCTCCTCCTATGCCCACTAGGCAGCATTACTCCCCAGTCAGCAGTAACTCACCCCAGAGCATCCTGGGGGCAGAGCCCAGGATACCTCTGCTTGCCTCTCGTCTTCAAGTTTCCACAAGTCATTTGATTTGGTACAATCAGTCCTGGTACAAATGGTCACAGTG
>CAUYQG010282866.1:0-14554 GCA_963574415.1 Tarsius wallacei | reverse complement strand
AGACCTCATCTCTACAATAAAATCAAAAAATTAGCCGGGCGTGGTAGCGCGCGCCTGTAGTTCCAGGTACTTGGAAGGCTGAGGCGGAAGGATAGCCGGAGCCCAGCAGGTCGAGGCTGCAGTAGCCGGGAGCATGCCACTGCACTCCAGTCTGGGCGACAGAGTGAGACTCCAACTCAAAAAAAAAAAAAAAAAAAAAAAAGCCGGCCTTATTCACGTTCTTCCCCTTGCATCAAAACTTTTGCTAGTTTCCCAATACACTTAGGATACAAAATTACTTAGCATTCACTACCAAGTCCTATTAATACAGCCCTACTTATCTCTCAGCCTCGTTTGGTTCCCTTTATTCTTTTGGTTCCAGTAAATTTTGCCTTCTACTAATGTCTTCTATTCGTCATGCCCACTTCGGACTCCAGACCGTGACATGTGCTCTTCCTGTTGCTTGGCACACTCTGCTCTTTACATGATTAACTTACCACTACCCTTAGTTCTTAGCTCAAGCGTGTATTCTCAGAAAAACATTCAATGACTTTCCATACTAGATGAAATCCCTCGATTATAGATACTTGAACAATAGACATACTTCTCCCTTGTCATAACTGAAGAAGCTATTTGATGTGTATCCAAATGGTGACTTGATAAATGTTTCTCTTCACAATTAGACTGTAAACTTTATCAGGAAAGGTACTTTGTGAATTGTTTTTGTTTTTTAGTCCTATGCATCCCCAGTGACTTGTACATAACTGGTATCCAATAAACACTGGTTGAATTAATGAATAAGTCATCTGCTTAACTCTGACTCTCATCACAAGTCATTAATAGACTGGCATTATAAGACTATAATCAAGGATCATTTCTATAGCTCATTACTAGACTAGCATTATCAAAGTTATATTTTCTTTTTTGAGTTGGAGTCTTACTCTTGTTGCCCAGGCTGGAGTGCAGTGGCGCGCTCATGGCCACTGCAGCTTCAACCTGCTGGGCTTAGGCAATCCTTCTGCCTCAGTCTTCCAAGTAGCTGGAACTACAGATGAATGCCACCATACTTGGCTAATTTTTGTGATTTATTGTAAAGACAAGGCCTCACCAAGTTGCCCAGGCTGGTGTCGAACCCCTGGGCTCAGGCAATCTTCTTGCCTCGGCCTCCCAAAGTGCTGGGATTACAGGCTGAGCCACTGTGTCTGGCCCATATTTTCATAAAGGAAACAAAATAGCCATTTCTGTACCGAAAGGTAAAAATATAGCTTCTGTTTCCAGTAATATAAAGGGTAGCTATCCATCAACATTACCCTTTGAAATGCAGAGACAAGTTTGCAGGAGAGTAAGAGATTTCCTGAAAGGTCAGGATTAAATAAGGGGAAGAGATTTAAGGAGATGAGTGAGCACTAATGCCTTCAGCTGTCCTAAGTAAGGTTAGCACTGGGGTCCTGGGTAAGAATTGGTTGGGAGGTGCCCCTTCCATACATGTAATACACCCATGCCCAATAAAGCTATGAGCACAAAAAGATAAGACCTTAGAGAAGGTATATACCAAAAACAAGCCTGCTCCAAAGACTGACATGAAGGAAGCTGTTCTACCTTGGCCTTTGCTCTGAGGAGAGATGAAGAAAAGTCTCCCCTAAGAAAACTCTCACGTAGTTTGGGAACCTGAATTAATACTACTTGCATGGTCTAAAAATCTATAATTTTTCATTTAAAAAGAACAGACTGATAGTGCATCAAAGTTTTTGGGGAAAAGACAATGCAGATCCTTACTGGAAGAAGGAGTCTTCAATTCATGTAGGATGGCAGAGTTAACAACAAACCAATAACCCAGATTAGAACAAGAAAATGTGGATGAATATAAAAATCACTGAGGTAAAGGTATCAGAAAGGATGCTAGAGGGACTGAAGTTCTAGAGAGGAGAGAATGGCAAAAAGGGGAGCTAACTATTGTAGTTGACCACTTCTTATCTTGGGGTAGTTGACAGTTTCCAGCAGGTAAGAGGTTGAGACTCCTGGCTTTGCCTGGGAAGACTGAGAAAGTAGTGGTGGTGTTCAGGGTTAGAGTGACATTAGTAGGACATGGAGGGGACTTAGGAACAGGTTGATTTCCCCCAAAGACATTTATAAAATTTTAAAGCTGCTCAGTGCAGGAAACTAAAGAGGCAAGTCAGAAATCTCGAAAATGAAAAGTGAATTGGCTTCAGGTCTTGTGGGGCTAAGAATCTAAGCTCAGAGTACCAATCCGAAGGCATCCAGATAAACATTCCAAACTCTCATGTGAAAGTTGTAGAATGGCAAGTCATAAAGACAGGGTAAAGCAGAGAGCTCTACCAAAGCAGCAGAACTTCCCTGACTCTGTTTAGATTCTGACTGAATTTCGATGATCACCCTCATTTTCTCTGTCTAGCAGAAGAAACTCCTCTGCAGAAAGATAATCTTATTTGGAGTTTATAATTTTTACCCACACTGCCAGGGATTTAATAATAAATTATCATGCAAGTAAACTATCAAGATAATATAAGTGAATTAAAAAAGTGAGAAACAAGCAATAGAGACAGACCTACACATCTGTAGTTAATGTACCTACATAGTGTAGTTAGCAGAAAACGATTTTAAAGTAACTAATAAATGTGATAAATAAAATAGAAAGATACAGTAGAATACAAATGAAAAGATAGGGAATTCTGTCAGACAATTAAATCTATAAAGAAAGGACTGGGGTACAGTGGCTCATGCCTGTAATCCCAGCACTTTGAGAGGCCGAGGTAGGAGGATCACTTGAGTCCAGGAGTTTCTGCTTAGCTTAGGTGACACAATGATGCCTTCTCTCCACAAATCCCGTCAAAAAAATAGCTGGGTGTGGTAGTACATGCATGCAGTCCCAAATACTTGGTAAGCTGAGGTAGGAGGATCACTTGAGTCCAGGAGTTCAAGACTACAGTGAGCCATGACTGCAACATACAGTCAGTGATACTACAGCCTGAGTGACAGAGCCTGACTCTCTCTAAAATCAATCAATAAAAATCTATTTAAAAAAGAATCAAATAGGAAAATCTGGAACTAACAAAGACAATATGTGAAATCTGAAATTTAATGACAGGTTTAATAGTAGATTGGACAGAGAAGAAGACATGATTAGTGGAATGGAAAAGAAGTGAACAGAAAACACTCTGAAATCTAGAGGGAAAAAAAGCCGGAAAATACAGAAAAGAATATAACAGACACAGGTGACACTATAATAGGATCTACAGATGCGTAACTGAGATCCCAGAAGTAAAGGACAGAAAGAATGGAGAAGAAACGGTATTAAGAGGTACAACTTAATTATGTCTCAAGATAGATTAAAGATATCTTTGCTGAAATGAAACAAATGAGAAGAAAACAGATAACGATTTTAAAAAGTTAAAAAAATATTTTTTGTAAAAAAGAAAAACATAAATCCATATATTCAAGAAACTCTGTGAACCTCAGCAGCATAAAGAAAACTACGCCTAATACACCTATGGATATACCATAATAAAACTGGTAAGAATTGGCTGGGCAGGGTGGCTCAGCCTATAATCACAGCACTTTGGGAGGCCACGGTGAGAGGACTGCCTGAGCCCGGGGATTCAAGACCAGCCTGGGCAACTTGGTGAGATCTCGTCTCTACAATAAATCAAAAAATTAGCCAAGCGTGGTAGCATGCACCCGTAGTTCCAGTTATTGGAAGGCAGAGGCAGAAGGATCGCCTAAGCCCAGCAGGTCGAGGCTGTGGTTGTGAGCATGCCACTGCACTCCAGCCTGGGCAACATAGTGAGACTCCAACTAAAAAAAAAAACCAAAAAAAAAAACACCAAAAAACTGCTAAGAATCAAAGAAAGTGAGAAAATCTTTTTTTTTTTTTTTCTTTTTAGAAAGTGAGAAAATCTTAAAAGCAGACAGAGGAAAGAAACATTTCCTTAAGTGGAATATACTATGTGATGCATAATAAATCTAACACATGATTTCTCAACAGAAATGAGAGATAAGAAGATAATGAAATAAAATCTTTAAAGTGCTAAAAGAAAACAATTATCAAACTCAAGTTGAGGATGTGCAATATACTGTTCTAAGAGTAAAAAAGGCACAAGAAACTAGAGAATACTTTAAACTTAAAGAAAATAAAAACCACAAAATATCAAAATCTGTGGAAGGAAGTTCAAATAATGCTTAAAAAGAATTTTAAAGCTTTACATTTTTATAAAGAGGAAAAGTTCTGCAGTCAATTATCTAAGCAAACTAAAGCCAAAGTAAGAAGAAAAAAATAAAAATCAGAATAGAAATAAAAAAATCAGAATAGAAATCAAATAGAAAAAAGACAAATAATAGAGAAAATAAACATTTCATTTACTACACTATCAAGGCCTATTACAATACTATAATAATGAAGTCAGTGTGGTATTAGCATAATAGACACACAGACCAAAGAAAGAGAATCATATTCAAACATATCTAGTCACCACATTTAGGATAAAAAGTGACACTACAATGTGATGGGGAAAAGATGGTCTTTTTAATAAACAGTGCTAGTTCTACCAAAAGTTCACATGGCAAATTTGACCCATGCTTCACACCAAAATAAAAATAAATTTCAGATCTAAACATGAAAGGTAAAGTAAACAAAGATTTTTTTTCAAAATAGGACACAAAAAGGCCCTTACCAGACAGGAAAAATTTATAAATTGGACTACATTAAAATTAAGGACTTCTGTTCACTAGATTCCTAATACCTGGGATAGGCTCTAGCACAGAGTAGGTACTCAATAAATATTTTAACTAATGTTTGAAAAAAAAAGAGAGGGGGGAGACATTAGAATAGAGTAAAGGCAACTCACAGCATAGGAGAAAATATTTCAATATATAAATCTCACCAAAGACTTTCCGTAGTACATATTAGGACTCCTACAGTCAATAAGAAAACACTGGAATTGCTTGGTCATAGGGTGTGCATATATTTAGCTGTACTAGATAATGCCTGACACTTTTCTAAAGTAGATATACCAATTTATACTTCTATGAACAAGGTATGAGATATTCAATTCTTGCACAAGTTGCCAGGACATGCTATTATCAGTTTCTTGGTCTGTTTTGTTTTTGGCCATCTGGGTGATATCTCATTTGTTTTTAATTTATATTTATTTGATTACAATAATTTTATGTGAATTAAAAAAAAGCGAGGCCAGTTGTGGTGGTTCATGCCTATAATCTCAGTACTTCGGGAGGCCAAGGCAAGAGGACTGCTTGAATCCAGGGATTCAAAAGCATCCTAGGCAATATAGTGAGACCTCGTAAATACGTTTCAAAATGTGTTCACTTAATATATTCATACTATAATTTCAAAAATGTTCTAATATATACATTTGCAAAATAACAACTATGAAAGCCAAAAATAGAGGAGCACTAAACAAATTGAATAGCAAAAATGATAAATGCTAGAATAGGATCCCAAATTAAAACTTGTGTAAGTAACACATACATAAAAACGTATTTACTCAGGTTGGCTGTGGTGGCTCATGCCTGCAATCCCAGCACTTTGGGAGGCTGAGGTAGGAGGATTCCTTGAAAACAGGAGTTCAAGACCAGCCTAGGCAACACAGAAAGATCTCACCTCTACAAGAAATTTAAAAAATAAAAAAATTAGTCAGGTGTGGTAGTGTACACCTATACTCCCAGCTACTTGGGAGGCTAAAACAGAAGGATCACCTGAGCCCAGGAGATCAAGGCTGTGGTGAGCCGTGATTGTGCCGCTGCACTCTAGCCTGGGCAACAGAGTGAGACCTCAACTTAAGAAAAAAGAAAAAGAAAAATGTATTAACTGGTGACTTTTCCAACATCCCATAATTTCTAGTAAATTACATTTTGAGTCCATTAAATCCTCACAATGGGATTATTATGTTATATGAAAGTATTTAAAAGTCCTTACCCCAGCTGGGCTTGGTGGCTCAGCCTGTAATCCCAGCACTTTGGGAGGCCGAGGCGAGTGGATTGCCTGAGCCCGTGGGTTCACAGCCAGCCTGGGCAACTTGGCAAGACCTCATCTCTACAATAAATAAAAAATTAGCCAGGTGTGATAGCACGCGCCTATAGTTCCAGCTATTGGGAAGCTGAGGTAGACAAATTGCTGCAGCCCACTGCACTGTACTCCAGCCACTGCACTCCAGCCTGGGAGACAGAGTGAGACTCCAACTCAAAAAAAAATAGTCCTTATCCCTTTTTGCCTGATTGGAAAACAATACATAGAAATTTTGGAAACTTTAGAGTTGTAGAGAAGAAAATGAAATAAACTATAATTCTGCTATTCAGAAATGAACCTTTTAGATATTCATAAAGTTCTTCCTAGTCTTTTTGCTACACGTACATGTGTATATATATATAGAGAGAGAGACATTCTAGCACATATGAAATAATACTTATATAGATCCATAGCAAGTTTATTTTCATTTACTGTATTATGAGTATTTTCCTATGTTATTAAAATTGTTTCTAGGGTTAGGCATGGTGGCTCATGTCTATAACCCCAGCGTTTTGGGAGGCTGACGTGGGAGGATCACTTGAGCCCAGGAGTTTGAGACCAACCTAGGCAACAGAATAAGACCGCATCTCTAAATAAACAAACAAACAAATAAATAAATAAGCAAGTCAGGTATTGTGATGCACACCAGCTACTCTGGAGGCGGAGGTGGAAGGATCACCTGAGCTAATGGGATCCAGGCTGCAGTGACAGGAGATCATGCCCCCCAGCACTGCATCCTTGGTGACAGAGCTAGGCGTTGTCTCTAAGGGAAAAAAAACTCTTTCTAAACTACTTAAATGTCTGCAGTATATTCTATATATGCATATAGCATCATTTAATTAACCATTTCTTCACGGATGTTAGGATATTTATAAGGAAAAAGTTCTGTGATATCCATAGTACTATTTTTTTTTTTTTTTTGAGTTGGAGTCTCACTGTCGCCCAGGCTGGAGTGCAGTGGCCACTCCTGGCCACCGCAGCCTCGACCTGCTGGGCTCCGGCAATCCTTCCGCCTCAGCCTTCCAAGTAGCTGGAACTACAGGCGCGCGCTACCACGCCCGGCTAATTTTTTTTTTTTTTTTTGATTTATTGTAGAGATGAGGTCTCGCCAAGTTGCCCAGGCGGGTCTCGAACCCATGGGCTCAGGCAATCCATTCACCTCAGCCTCCCAAAGGCGCAGGATTACAGGCTGAGCCACCGAGCCCGGCCATAGTACTATTTTTAAAAGCAAATTTTAAGCATAATTCTTTCAGTTCTTTACCTGATTATTACAATTACCAATAATGAGTGCATCAGCCAGAGACAACTGCCCCACAATCATGCCCTGTTCCAGCAATGGGGCTCCTGTTTCAGCAAGGCGATTAGATGTGATAACAATGGTATTATCATCATTTAATACCATTACAGGGTCCGCCTACAGAAAAGGGCAAAAAGAAGTTAATGGCCAAGACTAATATCAATATAATAAGCTATTTCTTCTTCTTGATATGTATATACGATGAAAATATAAACCACATAGCCCTTTATGTATCCATAATTATTATCTTTCTTGTCAAAAGCTGACCTCAATAAAAGCTGCCACTTCTTGAAGCACCAAGTTCCATTCCACTTGATCTTCAGTATTAAAGCGGTGAGTATAATCTTCAATTTCATCAGACAATTCCTGATTTTAAAATATCACAAAGAAAAAAACTTATTTAAAAAACCCATAAAAATACATACCTATATATACCATATTCTTTTGATTATTGTCAATACATAGCACCAATTATGTAAACAAAAAATGAAAACTACATGGATATACTTCAAAAATCACAAACTTCCGAATGATACACATCAAATAAGATCTTTACAAAGATCCATTTCCTACTCAGAGCTACATCAGCAATGAATTTACTTTATTTGTCTTTATTTATTTATTTATTTGAGCTGGAGTTTCACTCTGTTGCCCAGGATGGAGTACAATGGCATGCTCAAAGCCACCACAGCCTCAACCTGCTGGGCCCAGATGATTCTTCTGCCTTAGCCCTTCAAGTAGCTAGTTCTATAGGCATGTGCCACCATGCCCAGCTAATTTTTTTAATTTATTATAGAGACTGGTCTCAAACCCCTGGGCTCAGGCAATCCTCTCGCCTCTGCCTCCCAAAGTGCTGAGATAACAGGCGTGAGCTACCGTGCCCAAAAGCAATGAATTTACTAATAGAAAGGTCAGAGAAGAGAAATTCAAAATTTTTAACATTAAAAAATGAATACATCCTGATCTTATTTGGATCTGTATCTTAGAGTTTCTTGGACATAGTCCTATTAGTAACTAGTGGTAGATTAAGACAGAAAAGGAGTATGTAGAGCTACTTGTGGAGGCCCTGTCAAAACTGGTTTGCTATGCTTGAAACAAAAACTAAGTAGTATACTATTGGGTACAACTAGAATTTAGTATGCAATAACTACAGATATTAAGTGAATCCTGAAAACAGCTAACTCTTAATCACCTGAGTTAATAAAGGAGAGTGATGCAGACACTCTAAAGTGATGGAAAAACTAAAATTCATTCACAATACCTTTGTAAAACATTATGTACTTTATCATGACCTAACCTTTAATTATTTTCTCTTAAACTAAATTTTCTTTTGTATTCATTTCCATCCACTGATGGGCTGTGAAATGTAAAACATGCTGGAGACAAAAGATACGAATTAAGATAATTATTTCTGATTAGTGTAGTATATCTGTGAGATGAAGAGAGTTGAAAAGTGTCCTCTCTCGTAAGAAGTCACTATACTTTGAATACTGTAGTTATTCAGATATATCAAAATTATTTTAACCTAAAATCTATTTTTAGAAACAAAATTATCCATATACCAATTGAGATTAGGATTTTAATTATTTTAAGGTACATTTACCTTTACCAGATCCTTTACAACATCCATTTTGTTGAGAAGAAGACAAACTACTATAAATCTTGCATAGTACCGTAGCTTCTTAACTACCAACTCAGGTCTACGAAACATAAGTAAAAAAAAAGTCCTCATTAGGTTAAAAAAGAATGCATGTCTTTTTGATTTTTCCAATTTTCTGATTGCTTTTAAAACTCTTTCCATCCTTTTTTGCATAGTTATAAGCATTTCCACATAAAATCATATAGTCTTTTTTTTTTAATCGGAGTCTCACTCTGTTGCACAGGCTGGAGTGCAATGGCATGCTGACGGCCAACACAACCTCGACCTGTTGGGCTCAGGTGATCCTTCTTCCTTAGACTTCCAAGCAGCTGGAACTACAGGCATGCGCCACCATGCCCAGCTAATTTTTTTGTAGAGATGAGGTCTCGCCATGTTGCCCAGGCTGGTCTCGAACCTGTGAGCTCAGGCAATTCTCTTGCCTCAGCCTCCCAAAGGGCTAGGATTATAGGCGTGAGTCACCACACCCAGCCCATATAGTCTTTTTAACACAATTCTTACTCACTGATTCATTAAGTCATTCATATATTCATTCAATAAATATCTGTTGAAAACTTAGGTGTGTCAGGCACTATACTAAGTGCTAAAACTACAATAATTTAAAAAAAAAACACCTTTCTTCATAGATCTTATTTACAGAAAAGTACTTAGAGCACACAGGAGATAGTTACTTAAGATGCAATGGAATAAATATAATGACAGGAGATATAAAGGAAGCTATTTGAGTCCCAAGGACTGGATCTTCATTGAGAAAAGGCTTCTAGGGAAAGTAAAAAATGTTTAAGTTAAGAATTCAAGGAAGAGCCAGGCGCAGTAGCTCATACCTGTAATTACAAAACTTTGAGTGGTAGACACGAGAGGACTGCCTGAACTCAGAGGTTTGATATCAGCCTGAACAACATGGTGAGACCTCGTCTCTACAATAAATTAAAAAATCAGCTAGGCGTGGTGGTGCATGCTTGTGGTTCCAGCCACTTGGAAGGCTGAAGCGGAAGGACTGCCTGAGACCAGTGGTAGCCATGAGCATGCCACTGTACTCCAGCCTGGGTGACAGAGTGAGATTCTGATTCACACACACACACAAAAAGAATTCAAGGAGGAGCAGAAGACTATAGGAAGGAAAAGATGGGGTAAAAAGAATTCTAGGAAGAGCATTCTTTGTCTTGAAATCTCATTTTTCTGTTATTAATATAATCAGGCTGACTTTCTCACGCTTACTGTTTGTCATATCTTTTTTCATCTTTCTTTTTTCAATTACCTGTGTCTATTTAAATTCATCTATTGAAGACAATATACATTTAGGTCCTGATTTTTTATCTACTTTGGCTATCTCTGCCTTATACCTGATACAGTTAGGCCAATGACAGTAATGATATTACATTAAGTCCTCTACACACAAACCTTCATGTTGCGAACTTTCAAAGTGTGAATGGGTGTTTGTATGTCCAATCACGTAAATTAGTTCATGTGTCTGACGTACATTGTCAGATGTGCGCATCTTCTACAAGTGGTTGTACTTTCGTGTACTTTGCTGTAGAGTACTATATAGAGTACAGTAGTACAGTATTTTTATTTCAAGTCCAGGATGACTGGAAGCAAGCATAAAAGCAGCAGTAGATATAACTGAATTCAGCAAGGAACCAGAACCTGTGCCATCAACATCAGGCGTGAGTGAAATTGTAGCTTGCCCTCTGTCTCCTACCATGGATCCTTCACCTCTACCATTTCTTACCTTCTCTCCCTCCTTTAGTCAGTAACTCACTCGATACCAGCCCCTGTATGCCAGCTGTTGTACTCTACTATACTACTGAACTTTACAAGGTACTGTACTTTAAGATTAAAAATGTTTTATTTTTTGTGTTTGTTTTTATGTATTATTTATGTGAGCATTATAAACCTATTTATAGCCAATTGTGTTAGCTGAGTATCTAGACTAACTTTCTTTGTTGGACTTAAGAACAAATTGGACGGCTGGGCTCGGTGGCTCAGCCTGTAATCCAGTGCTTTGGGAGGCCAAGGTGAGTGGATTGCCTGAGCCCGCGGGTTCGAGACCCGCCTGGGCAACTTGGCGAGACCTCATCTCTACAATAAGTAAAAAAAAAAAAATTAGCCGGGCGTGGTAGTGCGCGCCTGTAGTTCCAGCTACTTGGAAGGCTGAGGCAGAAGGATCGCCAGAGCCCAGCAAGTCGAGGCTGCGGTGGCCGGGAGCGGTCACTGCACTCCAGTCTGGGCAACGGAGTGAGACTCCAACTCAAAAAAAAAAAAACAAAAAAAACAAATTGGACTTACAAACGTGCTCTTTGAACAGAACTCGTTTGTATGTAGGGGACTTACTGTATTGCTTTGGATAGGTCTGTGTCTACCATCTTGCTATTTGTTTCCTATTTTTTCCTTCTCTTTCTGTGTTCCTCTGTTGTGCCTTTCTTTCTTTACTTTTGGTGAATCAAATAATTTTTTAGTGCTCCATTTTACAACTATTGGCTCCTTAGTTATACCTCTTCCTTGTTATTGTTCTTTTAGTAGTTGCAAGAAGTAGCAATATGCATTTCCCAACTTATCAAATGCCGTTTACAATCAATATTGTACCTGTTTATGTCCGACACTTTACAGTCCTCCGTTATCAATTCAAACCTGACATTTCCAACCTCCACTTCCTACTCTGTATCCCATATCACAAATGCAATAGCCTTATGGCAGTATATTTTTTACAGATGTTCAACATTTTTCCATAATAAAATTTAAAAAGTTCTTTGACCCATACGTTATTTAGAAATGTGTCTAGTAACTGACAAATTTATTATTACTATTGTTTTTAAGGGACAAAGTCTCACTATGTTGCTCAGGCTGGACTCAAATTCCTGGGCTCAAGCGATCCTCCCATCTTAGTCTCCCAAATAGGTGGGACTATAGGCACGCACTGCTGTGCCTGGCTATTCATTTTTTTAAACTTTGTTTTACTCGTTTTTAATGGAATAACACCATGGTTTAAAAATATATACTTGAAAATTGGCTGGGTGCAGTGGCTCAAGTCTGCAATCCCAGCACTTTGGGAGGCTGAAGTGAGGGGATTGCCTGAACGCACATCTCTACAATAAATAAAAAAATTAGTAGGCGTGGTAGTGCTCGCCTGTAGTTCCATCTACTTAGAAGGCTGAGGCGGAAGGATAGCCTGAGCACAACAGGTCAACGCTGGGGTCGCCATGAATGTGCCTCTGCACTCCAGCCTGGGCAACAGAGTGAGACTCCAACCCCAAAAAGCAAACAAAAAACAATTATGGAGTAAATTTCCATCCTTAATAATACTTTCTCCCTTAAATATAACTAATATACACATAACTATATCCGTACTTCTTCCTCTTTGCAGTTGTCTCATTTATCTTTCTCTATGTATTTATTCTTTCTCAAGGATCTCTCATAAACAGTATATAACCAGCTATTTTCTAAAACAGGCATACCCATCATCTCTTTGAACTGAGAAATTTAGATCACTTTTACTACCACCATATTTGAACTTGTTTCTACTATATTATTTTGTTCTATTTATACTTTTGGGGGTATGTCTTCCTTTCCTGCCTCCATTGTAATGATCATCATTTTGTCATCCACTTTCCCCCTTCTACCTGTTCTGAAGTTACATATTCTCCTTCGTTCTTTACTATTTTTTAGAGACAGGGTCTCCCTCTGTTGCCCAGACTGCAGTGCAGTGGTGTAATCACAGCTCACTGCAGACTCCAACTCCTGAGCTAAAGCAATCCTCCTGCCCCAGCCTCCTGAGTAGCTGGGACTTCAGACATGTTAGCATGCCCAGCTAATGTTTATGTTTTTTAGTAGAGACAGTGTCTTACTATGTGCCCAGGTTGGTCTCAAATTCCTGGCCTCAAGCAATCTTCCCCCCTCAGCCTCCCACAGCACTCCCAGCCTTAATCATTTTTTTTTTTTTAGCTTTTAATTTTTTTATTTTAAAGATGTGGGGTACAATTAAGGTTTAGGTATACAAATGTTCATTATGCAGGTACCCTTGTTGATGAGGTGTGTACCCCTCCCCCAGCAGATTCCCAGTACTGCCAATCCCACCTCTCCCCACCCCACCAGCAGTTTCCCACTGCCAATCCTTTTCTTATAGTATTACAATCATTGTTCAAGGTCTGCTTATGAGTGAGAACATGTGAGACTCAGTTCTTTGTTTCTGTGATACATCATTCAGTATTACAGATGCTAAGTCCATTCTGGTTACTGTGAAGTTCATGATTTTGTCCCTTTTTATGGCTGCATAACATTCCATTGTGTACATGTACCACATTTTTAAAATCCAGTCCTCTTGTGACGGGCAGCACAGTTGGTTCCATGTTCTTGCCATTGTGAACAATGCTGCAACAAACATATGTGTGCAGCATCTTTTTCATAGAGTGATTTGAGTCCCTCTGGGTATATTCCCAGTAGGGAGATTATGGGGCCATATGGGAAGTCGATTTTTAGATCTTTTAGGAATAGCCACACTGTTTTCCACAGAGGTTGTACTAGCTTACAATCCCACCAACAGTACAGAAGTGTTCCCTTTTCCCCATGTCCTCTCCAGAATGTTTTCTGAGTTATTGATGATGGCAAATCTCACTGGAGTTAGGTGGCATCTCATTGTAGTTTTAATTTGCATTTCTTTGATGACTAGCAAGACTGAGCATTTTTTCATGTATCTGATGGCTGCTCATATCTTGTTTTGAGAAGTGTCTATTCATATCTTTTGCCCACTTTGTAATGGGGTTGCTTGATTTTTTCTTTCTGGCACATTTGAGTACCAGATGTTAGGCCTTCGTCAGACATAAAGTTAGCAAATATTTTTTCCCAGTCTGTTGAATGTCTCCCTGCTCTCTTGATGGTTTCCTTGGCATTGCAGAAGCTTGTCCGTTTGATGAGGTCCCACTTCTCTATCTTATCTCTTATGGCATGGGCACTTGGGGTTTTGATCAGGATTTGGTTGCCAATTCCAATTTCCATAAGGGTGTCTCCTCCATTTTCTAAGGTTCTTAGAGTTTGAGGTTTTATGGTTAGGTCTTTGATCAATTTAGAGTTGATTTTTGTGTATTGTGATAAGTAGGGGTCTTGTTTTAATCTTCTGCATGTGGTCAGTCAGTTTTCCCAGCACCATTTACTGAAGAGGTTCTCGTCTCCCAGTGGTTGGTGGTAGAGGCCTTGTCGAAGATGAGGTGGTTGAGAAATTGAGGTTTTGCTTTGGGAATCTCTATCCTGTTCCATTGGTCTATATGCCTGTTCTCGTACCAATACCAGGCTGTTTTGATTATTATAGTTTTATAATAAAGCTTAAAATCTGGGAGTGTGATGCCTCCTACTTTGTTTTTTTTTTTTGTTTGTTTTTTGTTTTGTTGAGGATTGTTTTGGCTATTCGTGGTTGTTTATGTTTCCATATGAATTCCTGTATTGATTGTCTTTTACAGGTCTGAGAAGAATGCTGCTAGTAATTAATGGGTATTGTGTTAAATCTGTAGATTGCCTTGGGTAGGATGGACATCTTAACAATGTTGATTCCTCCAATTCATGAGCATGGAATATTTTTCCATTTGTTTGT
>CAUYQG010282864.1:0-12658 GCA_963574415.1 Tarsius wallacei | reverse complement strand
TAATCTATTCACTAAAATATTGAATCAATCAAGCAAATACATTCGTTCTCTAATGTTGTTGACTTTGGTCCTGTTCTTCCTTTCCTCTATGCAAAAACTTGCCGGCATTATAACAATGGCTAATTTGGTTGCGCAAACATTCATAGCAAAGAGTATACCCTAATTTGTCATTACCGTATTTGAATAAAAAACCAGATGAAGGAGGTAGAGAAAAATGATCTAATATTTAAATTTTTGGAGGGGGGTTTATTGGTTAAAAAGAAATGGGATCCAGGCTCAAATTTGGAAATATTCGAATTAATTTACTTGCTATTTTTGTGAAATTATATTGTTCGTTTAGTTGCCATTGACAAGATAAATGAATGTCCAACATTGATCCGGTTTTGGTACCAATACAGAAAAAAGAAGGAGAGGGAGGAAGGGAGGTGGTTCACTTGTGATACGATGACAGTGCCAACGCCCTCGTTTTATCGTTCCATCCATTTATTGGAACGATCATTATTAAATAAAAATTTTAAATTAATTTTATTCAATTGTTTAATTGTTTGTGTTTAATTAATTGATACAAGTGTGACAGTATCAATTGAACGAAATAAAACAGAAATTTGACCATAAATGTTTTTTTTCATTCTCTCTTTCACTAGAGAATTGAGAAATAGCAATCTTCAACCTAATTAAATATTATTTCTTTTTTTATATGTTTTTATAATTGAATAATTTTTTTGTCAATACTAAAAATGCAAACAAAAGATTGATTTGTACATTTGTGTGCAATTTAATCTTGCACCAAAATAAGGCAATTTCATGTCAGTTTTATTGGTCATTGATATTTTTCTCTTACTTACATATATTCGCGGTTGCCTTCAATGTTTCATATTGTCCTTTTTTCTCGTTTCCATTTTTTGAATTCTTTTCTGATTTTTTTTATTTTTTTGGTGCCGGCACATTCTATTTTATCTTTTAGCAATATAATGTATCTAATACACTTTGAATGCAATCATTCCGTTCCGCTTGTTTTGACATTGCTAAAAATCTAACCCCACAAACAAGTTCACAATTTCATTTAGGATCGCTTTGGTGTATATAAGAGATGGATTCCATTGCTCATTCAATACGGCGGCTTCTTAACATATTCTGGTTGAGTTGGTTTTAATTAAAATATTTTCTATTTTTACTTGCTTGCGTTTAATTCAGCGTGACAAATTTTAAACTTAACAAATTATTCTATGATTATTATATTGATGCCGTTATCGAGCAAACTAAATTTTGTAAACAACATTAATGTTGTGCCAATGGAACAAGGGAATCGAAAGATGTCAAAATTGAGCAAAAATGATTTGGAAAAGTACGTTTCATAATAGATCAACAATCATGAACTGAAAATGGAACTGCGCCAAACGACTAAAAATGGAAATGATGGGATGAAAAATAAATATAAATAAAAAACAAAATTTGACGTTTAAAAAATGTTGGCTTCACTGTAATGTTTTTTTGTTTAATACATTGTATTGAAGTTATCATTTGTGCTGATTGAATTTCATTGTCAAAGCTTATTCAAAGCATGTAGCGCTGTTTAATCTGTGCTCATTTTATTTATTTTAATCGTATTTTTTTTAAAACAATAAATGTGTTTGATGTTTTGTTTGAACTTGTCTAAATGCGAAATGTTGAATGAATGTTTTTGTGGTGTATGTTTTCCCATCAACCATTCAGTAATTTACCATTTGTATACGTTCATACAGTTTAGTGGCAATAAGTTTAAAGTTTTATTTTTGCCATGATGTTCCACTTGCCAACAACATCATCAATGTTACTGATACGATACAATAGTGTTTACAATAGTGGTCGCAATTTGGTCCAATTGTTTTCCATTTCTGTGTTTGTTGTTGGTTTGTTTTGCCCGGCTCATATCAGGCAATGATATAATAGGCAAGTTGTGTTGCATTTCCATTGTGTTTTGTGTTCTTATACTCCATCACCCGCCAACCGACCAACCATCTCAATAACCGTAATGATGATGATGATGATTATTGCCCAATCGGAGTGTATATGCGTGTTCCACTTGGAACAATATTCGATTCGAGGCCAATGGCAATTTTGTATACGATATCGTATAGAATACAATACAATACCATAAACACAAATGTGAATACACATTGTAACCAATGGTTGATAATACTGCCATCATTGTTGATGTTGTTCGTTTTTGTTGTTGTTGTTGTCGTATCATCTCCATTCGTTCAATTTCACTTTTAATTGTGAATCATTTCCATCATTGTATACCACTTTAGAGTGAATAAGTTCCGACAAGTATTTGATCGTTTTCGTTGTGTGTATTATATACTTTATTAACTTTATCCCCAATTCAACTAAATGTTACCATCTTCCATTTCGTTAAACGTTGATGAGTCGCATTCGCAATGAAGTAATTTGTTCCCATTGCTTCTTATTGTTCCTATTCGTTTCCTTAATTCATCGTCTTGTTTGCACAACACCAAACAAAAAAAACATTGAATGTTGTTTGAATGTACAAAGTCAATTGCTAACTAACAAGAAACAAAATGCACAAACACCATACTAAAAACACCTAGGAGAATTGACCTATTCCATTTCTAACCAAATAAACATTTCGATCGTTTTACGTTCAATATTGCAACATTTGTGCAATTATATGAAGCCAATGAGAGAAAATAGAGGAGAATAATGTATCCAATTTTTCATCCATGGGACATTTTTTGACCATTGTGGCACTCATGTGTAACGGTAAATTACTGGAGACACTGCTTGTGGCACGGATCTAAGAATAAATGATTGCTTCATGGAAACAACACACACACCCGAAACAAATCTATTTTATTATTATTATTATTCATCTACGTTTGGTTGCTTTAGTTGGTTCATTCATTTATGATTGAAAATACTTAATTACAATCCAACATTTAACTTTTGGTTTCCACTTTGGACTCTAATTCAAGCATATACAAGTTTGCATTCAGTATAAATTGACTTGTGCGAAACAATGAAAAAAAAGAAAAAAATCATTTAATTTCTTAATTACAAATATTATATACAATTTATTTTAACCGTTTTTTTCGTTTAATTTGTTTAGTGTCACATTTCTTTTACACTTTACATAATGGTGGAATACGATCCATTATATATGATCCATTCGAATGTATGTATGAATGTTATATTTTGTTTCCGTTGCTAATATTATTTTATAATTTAAATTGTAATTAAATTTGCTGCTCCCATTGATATTATTATTACATAAAAGTTGAGTAGGCAGTTGAATATGCATCACATGATGGAAGATGTATCTTTTTATATCGAATCTAAATGCTAAGGGAATATTTTGTGTTTAGATGTTGCCGTTGCCATTCACAAATAATGACTACATTCTAGTGGTCGGTTTTCGAAGGAAACAAACTCGGGGAATTTTTAATTCCCAAAATGTCACTGACAAAATGCACACTCTCCGTTTATAAACACGCAAACAAAACAAAAACCATTTATCTTTTCATTTATCATTTACACAAAAGAAAGATGTCACTGAGAAATGTATGTTTGCGTTCTTTGTGTTCGGTTCCAATTGAAACGTATCATTTCTTACAATGCGTTGTTATTTGCCTCGCATCAACTCTCTCTCTCTCTCTCTCTTTCACTCTAATTTCAATTCATTTGTTTTGTTATGCTTTTTATGTAAGCAATAGTTGTAATTCTTGAAACAAATTATACATTTTCTCGTCCATTTTTGCTCGGAAACAAATTATTTGCTTTGATATTCTTCATATATTCTGTACAATGTTTCAATGTACGAGGTGATTAATTAACACATTCGCCATTGTCGCTAATGTGTGCAAATGGTGTACGTTATGTGTGAATGAGTACACTCTAGCTTCAAATGCTTCTGATCATTTGCTCGTTTCCACTTTATACTTGCTATTTGATATATCATTAATATCATTATTATGAATTATATATGTTTTGTGACAATCAATCTATTCTTTTTGTTAGCATTTTTTTGTTGGTTTGTTTTTTTTTTGTTTTTTTTTTCGTATTTCTGTTTGCTTGCTATTCTACCAACTATGTCGTCTTTATTCATCACTTTTCCCTTCCTTACTTCCTTTTTTCTCCCTTTCTTTGTTTTTTATTATGGCAACTTAATGATACAACTTTCCTGTTTCTACTTAAAAGTATTTTTTGTGTATTTTTTATTTTTATTCATCTTCATTTTGTATTTGTAATTGAAGTTGCCTTTTGAATCCTGGTCTACTTTCGAGAACTCCGGTTTTTTTTGCTGTTATTTGCATATTTCCTTATATTTCATTCCACAATGTCGTCAAACAAATTTGTTTTATTCAATTAATTTTGGTTCTATTTTTGGTAAACAATGACCATACGAAATCCGGATCAAGCTCAGTTTCATTATACTATTATAAGTTTGATTTTTATAATTTTTAATTATAAAGTTTAGCTTTATCTTTGTTTTCCATTAAAAGTTGTCTGTTTGTTCGCAAAAATTATTCAAATAAATTAATGTTTGAACGTTCCAACACTAGGTGGCAGGTTTTGTTCCAAAGGAAACTGATAGTTTTGAATAGAGCTTAGGAAAATTCAAAACTAAATATTGACTTTTTTGTTCAATTTTACCTAATGATTGTTAGTACTTGCAGAATTACTAATTGTAGTATTTTGAAAAAAAATTATATACAATGATCATCACCGTAGTAGATTTTTTTAAACACAACTTATCTATTATAGATTCATTCCATTGATGAAGAAATGGATTAATTCAGAAGGAGCTTTCATAACTCAATACAACTGCCATTTGTGGGCAATCAATCAAAACATAATCTGACCCTTTTGTTGTGATTATTAATTATTGTGATACAAGGCAAACCATAACACGACACCGATTGGAATGGATCGAATTCGATGCGTGCGTGTGTTTGTATTGAATGAATGGACATGCATCTTCAATGATTAATAGGCCACATCGGGATTCAGCCTGTCTATTGTTTCTCTACATCTCTATTTTGGTGTCTCTATTCGCTTTATTCCTTTCAATCAATTGTATTGCTTTCCCTCACTGCCGAGTAAAATTTACTAATTGTTGATATATTATTGCAATTGAACAAATCAATTATGTTCCATTACTAAATCAAAATAATCAAACTAACTAAAAAAGGTAGAAATGAACATTTTATTTGAATGCATACACGTTCTATTCTATTGATTTGTTGTGTCTACTTATTAGTAAAAATATTATCAAATTAACCATCAAAACCAATGGACAACATACACGATTCAATCATAGCCGGCAGTTAGTCACGAAATGAGTCGTTCTCGTCTTGGTCATTTCCACAATATGCATCTATCCTTGAGCCGTCTAGTAGTTATGTCAGTTAGTTTGTATTACATCTATCATCTCTCATCTATATGCCAATCACTGACCGATTACAATCGAATACAATGTATGCTTTGCACTAATTGAGTTCTAATTGAGAGCCTAGGTTTGAATGTTCACCTCACATTCTACCGCATCCATTTGTGGGTGAATAGAATACTCCTCGCCCTAAATGCATCATTCCTTGTTGCCACACAAACACATTATATATCTAATGTAATTTATTATATTATATACAAGATTCCAATTTGTGACAATTAGCCATATCGTCCGAAAATGTATTACTCGTGCCGGTTAAATTAGCCGATCACCGACAACAACTGACCACAACTAAAGCACCTAACTAATTATTGTGTTTGAGTACAGGCAAATATTTTTTTCTTTTTTAAGTGTATGTGTGTGTGTTTGTGTATGTACAATTGGTTTAAAGATCATAATCTAAAACTGGCAAATTAGATTGCATGAACCAATGTATATGAGCCAATGATTGAAGATGTGTTATGCGTGGAAAGGGGGGGTTTCGTGTTTCGTACAAAGGCCATTTGTCTGATCATATACATTTGTGTGTGTTGTGTGTGTGTGTGTGTGTGTGTGTGTGTGTGTCGTAAATTGGTACTAATTTATCATGATTTATGTGTGTTCCACAAACGGTGGCAACCGAACAACAATAACAAATACAAGCGAACAAGCATAGAACACATGTCGTGTGGAAAAAAGGTCGATTGCTCTCATTTACCATTTACCCTGAAGAACCGAAACGCCGAATGATTTATATGTGAGATGGCCACTACCAACACCACCAGTATAAGCATCAATAAATGATCTATTCACCTCTTCTCACGTCTTCATCGACCCGTTCAGGTATGTTTTTTTGTGCCGATTGATTGCTATTTTGCTTTCGATGCTTGCTTGATTTGCCTTTCTTTGGTTTTACCAAATCATCTGATCACAATTTATGTATACATCTATACTCGCACTCACTCACTAACTCATTGGCCATCACCACTATCGAATAGGATCGTGTCAGTGCGATTTGAAACGTGTCTCAATTTGCCATTATTAGATTATATTCGTCTGATACAGATTGTCCGATCTGTACCTTTCCGAACATTTCAAGCCACTCACTCACTCACTCACTCATCCTCACACACACACAATCCACCCAAGCAATTCATATACCTGTCCGGTTCATTTCAATCTCTCATCGCACATTAGGCATGGATTATTGGCGTGACTATTACAAACCAATATGTATCCATATGTGTCAGCAATGTAATGCAATGCACACATCTAAACATTGGTCCCATTTATGTTCATCATCGAAATATCACGGGAGAGTACCATGAAATGTATAAAGATGATAGTGATCCATCTATAGTTAATATATAATTGAGCCATTTGTTTGTTGGTTTGATAGAAATCACCTTTTTTTTGCAATAGCCGGATGAATACATTTTCAATTTGTTCCACACGCACAAACAATATAGATACAAATACCAATAATCGTCAACAATTTATGAATTGTTCATCGCCTTTGTTTCATAATATAATTGCTCATTTTGGTTGATGACCATAATCAACCATAAAAGCAACGTCATTTAACAGTTTTTTTCTGTTACCATTCAACGTTTTAGTCAATTTGAATTTGATTGATTCTCAATTGATGCTGAATATGGGCTTGTCCGTCGGAAGACAAACATTCTCCTCCTTTATGCATGTGTATGTGTGGGTTACGTTTTTTTTTGTTTTTTGTTTCACAAACTTCTCAATGTGATTGAGTGACTTATTAGCTAGTTTGCTTACCATTTTATAATAGAAACTAAAACTTTTTTATGTGGCGGCATTATTTTTTTTACTCTATGCGGTATTGTAACATCTGTGAATGGGAATCGACAGATGATCCGCACAGTTTTTGGCAAACAATTTTTATTTCATTTTAATTTTTTTGTATGTCTGGGTTGGGGTCTATATTTGCGGCATTTGCAAATGTTTCTTTTTTCTTTCCCAATTTTTCAGTTATTTC
This sequence comes from Tarsius wallacei, assembly GCA_963574415.1. Lineage (NCBI taxonomy): Eukaryota > Metazoa > Chordata > Mammalia > Primates > Tarsiidae > Tarsius > Tarsius wallacei. The sequence continues at coordinate 5,225 of CAUYQG010282864.1, read as the reverse complement.
ATGTTGTGGGTACTTGACTTTTTTTATGTTTTATTCCGATTGCGGATAGACTTAAATATAATATTTTCGTCATAGAATCAATCCATTTGACTATATAAATTGAGGAAAGAAAAGTGAAAAAGTGTCCCTACTTTTGGTATATAATACTGCATTATAGTAACCAATCCATTCTATTACGGTAAAATGAAAAGTGATTGATGTGATTTTGATGATGACAAAACACAACTAGCAAAAGCTATACAATGGAATGCCCTTTGTTCCATTCGGTTTCGTTGCCATTGCCGACAACGATGTCTTGTTCTCGCCCTCTATTCTTCTTCTTCTTCTTCTTCTTCTCAATTTCTTCTTATTCTCCCTCTTATTCTTTAACTTCATCTACTTATATCGTGTATTTGGCTTTTGCGGTGGCGGCTTGCTTCAATAGCAGCAACAACAATTGTGATCGACACTTGATTATTGGACGATCTTGGGGGTTAATTTTGCGGCGAATGGGGTCGAATCCACTCGGTCGAATCAATTTTTACCGTAATGTTGAACGAACACCCGGTGCTATACCGCTGTGAATGATATTGATGGATTCTTTGATTCTTTTCGTGGGTTCGTTTCACGCAAACGAGCTCGAAATCGAATCGAACCTTGATTAGATGCAACCTCCTCTGTTTTTCCTCACAATTTTATTTCTTCATTCTTGCATTTCTAGTTTTCTCTTCCTTTCTTTTATTTGTCTATCCATAAACACCATTTCTTGCCCCCAATCATTGCCTTACTCGGCAAATTGTACCAAAGCAGCACAATGGGTTCATTTAATAATGCACATCAATAATGGTAGGAAGTGTAAATTGGCACCATAGTTCATCCAATATATAAATATATATACAGTAGCCGGTGACGGGAAATTGTTTGCTTGTTGTTGTTGTTGTTGTTTTTGTTGTTTTGGTACATTGGTGCATGCACCCACGACAAAATATATCCATATATGAGATAAGGTTACATGCCGCCTGGCAGAGTTTTAGTTTTGATACTTATCGATGATGTTTGCTCCAAGCTATAGAATGAAAGAACAAGAGAGTGGGAGAAAGAGAAAGAGAGAACAAATTGCATTTTATTTTTCCATTGTTCAGTTCGATTCTTGTCGATATTGTAGATTTCTTCTTGATTTCCTATATGCAATGGCAAGCTGGTGTATCAAATGTATAATGTACATATTATATAACGTTCTCATATGCGCAACTACAATGCATGGATGAACAGTAATGCTACTCTGTATAGAACACATTATCATTGCCGTCTTCACACAGATACGCATAAAGTCGACAAACCATTTCTTCAATATTCTCTCAATATTCACCGTCAATATATTATTTGATATTTCATCTGGACTCTGCAATTTTATATGTTGACAATCGGAAATTTTAGATTATTTTGCCTTTTTCTTTTGTTTCCGTATGTTTTGAATTCTCTATGGACGAATTTGCCTTCATCATGTATTGAATGGCAGGAATCTCAAACCGAAGCAATGGAAGAAATAGAAAGAATGTGAAGAACGATGGATGAATCGTCTTCATTGCTGTCATTGAGAATATTGGCACTAAAGAAAGCCACAATTTACCGGCAAACCAATATACCAATATAAATTGTACTTTATATGTCGTCAGTCACTGAATACGGCTGATCGACTACATTATCGTGCTTCGTTTCTCTTGTTTTTTTTGTTTTCATGTTTGTTATTTGTTTCTTCATTTCCAATGATTGCAACTTGAGACACTTGCATACATAGATTCGACACCAACCAACATAAATGAACAAAAAAAAACGTTATAGAGGGCAAACAATCGAAATTGAGCCGTTATTGCACATATACAATCGGACATATTGTACAATTGCGTTTCGATGTTGTTGCCAAACATGTCGAACCGATCGACGGCAACAAAAGAAAGAAAAAATGTAAAAGAGAAAGAAAGAATATTCGTTTTCAAATTTGCCGATGCAATTGCCTTCCTTAGGCACCGAATAGAAACAAAATATATGGCTTAAGAGTGGGAGAGAAATGTAGAAAGCGTGAGAGAATGAGTGAGTGTTTGTGTGTAAGATCCGAAACAAGTCCTAGGCACCCAAAGACACAACATTAGCTTGACAATATTATAATAAATGGTTATTTAATGTTGTCAATATATACGTCTCCATCTGAGAGTATGTTTTAGTGGTCTGTACCCGGAGCCCAATTGTGGATCGAGTGTACAGGACATACTCACTCACATATGGAGAACACAAACAAGCGAAATTACATTTTTGATGCCGATGAATTGACTCGCCACTGGGGTGAGTCCCTTTCCGCTATTTTTTTGTTGTTGTTGTTGCTGTTGCTGCTGCTGATGTTTTTTCTTCTGTTTGACTGTGTGTGTGTATTTGGAAGCCGCCGGTTCCAATGATAAATGGGTTCGTAAATGGATCTCGATGTTTCGAGTGTTTCTACTGTTTTATTATTATTATTATTATATTTCGCCTAATTACAAGAAATGACGGCATTTTCATGTAATGCTATTTGAATTGAAACCGGCTTCTTTCCACAATTTTCTACGATTTCTTTTTCCAACATTTTTTTATCAAATCATACTACAAAACGGCACCCACTAAATAGAAGAGAATTAATTTTCTATAGATGAAAATTATATTACAAAATTTCACTTGTTGCAAATTGTAGTTAAATCAAATTTATTATATCAAGTACACCTACCTTTAAGGTATCTAAAATGTACTGTAATATGTCTGTTTTATTAGATTTTGTGCTCGAAATGTAAAGATATTTGTAAGAGCTTGTCGTACTTTTGCTGTTGCTGTTGTTCCCCCACTTTGCTTGATTATGACGTAGATTCAGAGAGATCATTTTATTATTAGCTTTTAGTAAATTTGTTCCATTCGTATATTTTTTTTATATTCTTTTTTTTTATTTCTTGGTCTCGTTCTTGATTGTGTGACAACAACAGTTCCAACAACTTGACGACTTATGTATAAGCCAATTTGCACTAGATTCACATCGCACTTTTCTGTTGTCACTAATTTGGAATCACATTTACGTTGGTACCCAAACATATATTGTATTATGTATGTCATGAGCCAGAAGCTCACTATTCACTTTACAATCAACATCTTTGAATTAAAATATTCTATACATTTAGATGTACATGCAAAACAACAACAACAACAAAAATATTTGAATCAAATAAAAAACCAACAAAACAGACTAAAGAATATGTAGTATAAATTTAATTTTTAGAAATTAATAATGAATAATCTTCTTCACACATTTTTTCTGTGAGGTGTTGTTGTTGCCATCAACTGTTGTCGGAATTTCCCATATCGTTTTAAATTCTAGTTTTATATTTTGTTTTTTTATTCATTACTTCATCTTCATCAGTCTATTGTTACTTCTATGGTTTATTAACCGGAACCGTTTACTACTATAAAACCATTTTTACCGGTGTTAGGTTGCGTTCTAATGAAACGACTTTACAACGAACAAATGATGGTACTTGTTCCTAATGATCATTCGCTCTCTTTTCTTTGGATATTATTATCTTGAGTTGAAGTGAGCCACCAGTTAGTTACCTAGCAAAAACATAATTTTGCGATACATTAAATATAGAGTGAGTGAAGGGAAAGAAAGGGAGAAACATGTGTGATGATAAGCTTGACTTATACTTTACAATGGAAAAAAAGGAAAGTTAATTTCCCCTTTCTTTTATTTATGATTCTTATTGCAATGACGATGATGTTCGACATATACCGGCGTTTTGGCTAATCTTCACCTCTCTAATGGTTTCATATGAAATTCTGTGACTTCTGGCTTGTTCGGTTTCATCATGCATTTTTTTCATAAATATTGTTTAGATCCTCTTTTAGTTTTACTGTTGTTTTTAGCTTGTTCTTTTTGTTGTTGTTGTTTCTTAGATTCTGGTTAACTCTTTTCAATGGTTGGTTTGTTTGTTCATTCGATGGTCAATGGTCTATGTCGAACACACATGAAGTACATGTTTGTCTTCCATTATACACAAACTATCCCAATCCATACATCTTCATCAAATCGATTTTACCGAAATTTACCCCTTACCACTCTTTCTCTCATTTTGATCGGCTCGATGGAATATATCGGCGCGCGAGCCGCTGACATTTGACACATTTCTTCCTTCCGCCGAAAGCGCTATTTCCTTCATTTAATTGGATCATTTTTTTCTTTCTTTCTTTCTTTCTCTTGTTCTATGTTTTTTTTTCATTCAATGAACGATGACTGTCATTGATTCGGCCAGTTCATTACTATATCTTCGGTACAAGATTTGATTTCATTCACTTTCTTGTTGTGTGCCGTCGTGTGCTTGTTTGGTTCGACATCGTTCATTCGTTACTCGTTGCATAATTGCTTGCTTGTTTCAAGTGATTCTTGTCGATTCTTGTTTTTTGTTATGTTTTGTTCTGTATCATCTATTCAATGCCCACATGCACATTCTTTTGAGTTTATTCATTGTGTTCCATCGAATTGTCATCCACTCTCACTCTTTCCCCTGGTTCCCTGGTTGTTGCAAAAGCCGGGTACAAACGTGTAACCTTCAATCTATAATCATTATATAACATGGCAATTAATGCGATAATGCTATGCTTTGCATACTGAATAATGGGCAATGTGGGAGAATTTGGAACGAATGAATGAGCCCGCAGACGTGCCATGTGATGAATGTATGGATTGGCTTGCACTCGTACACACTAATTTACCCATTGTCCAAAACAAATTGTTACATTCAATGTTGCTATACTCTTCCATGTTGGCTTGTTCCATTCGCATCACATCCCAGACAAACCCATTGCCGTTCCAATCACTTATTCACAAATTCCCCATTGTACTTGACTGCTTCTTTTTTTTTGTTCACCACTTTTTCTGCTTGACTTTCTATATTTGTTGCAATGATTTCTCTCTTATTTTTATTTTATTATATATTCTCAAGCACTCGTTTCGCTTAGTTGATATTGGTTAATAAGTTTTTTTTACGTTTGTCGATATTTTTTTTTCTTGTTTAGTTGAAAGTAAACGAATTTAAAAATTATAATTCTGTTGACAAAATTTTGATCGCATTCTGTTTTTGTTGTTTGACTTAATTTTTTGTTGCAAGTTTGATCCATTACTAATGGAGCTTATGTCCATGTTCATGTATACGTGTGTGTGTGTGTGTGTGTGT
>CAUYQG010282857.1:0-29281 GCA_963574415.1 Tarsius wallacei | reverse complement strand
CCCAGGGAGTCTACTGTGAAACTCTTAAGTTTTTTGTGAGTTAAGACTACACCACTGTCCTCTAGCCTGGGAGGCTAAAGGAGACCCTATCTCAAAAAAAAAAAAAAAAAAAAAAAAAGGCAAAGTTGAAAAAAAAGGGGGAGGGTGTTATCTTTTTCTGTTCTCCAGGAGCACACGAAAGAAGATGAACCCATAAACCGACACTTAGATGGCATTTCGGGAATGGCCATGATTCCAGGGGAGTGCTGGTTGGATGGGCAGCACATTCAAAGAACACTGGCTCATACTGGAGGGTCAACATTGGCCCTGCGCCTTGAGAGACACATCAGATTTGAAAAAGAAGACTGGGCAGGGAAGAAGGACTAGAGTGTGGAAATGAGCGAAGCGCATATTAGACAGAGTGAATGAAGACTTTGCAGAAAGTCCTGCCTGCGCCCAGGAGCCAGGAAGAACAGGGGCAATTAAGAATCTGGAGGAAGAGTGACGGTAAGAGCTAAGTAGGCCCATCAAAGATCTTGAGCATCATGGTGTTTGGGCAGATACCAAACACAAGAGGAGTCTAGAAGGATTTTACAGGGAGAGGGACTTGATCGTTTCTTCATTTTAGAAGATGACGTAGCAAGGGTCAAGTGAAATCACCTGGGATTTTCCAGAGCTGCTTGCCACAACTTACCAGTTGACAGAATGCCGGGAAATGTGTCTGATGGATGATTTTATTCCTTGCACAGGGAATTTAAGTCCTAACGGCCTCAAACCATGAAAACTGTGAACAATAGAAGTTCTACATTTTGAAAGGTTGTCATGCCAGAAATAGATAACATTTATTAAACACCACGTGTCCCAAATGCTTTCTGGATTGTATCCTTGAATCTTCACGACCTTGAAGAAGGGACTATGATCATGCCTGTTGTGCAAATAAATCAATCAAGGCAGGAAGGTGAAGAACCAGGTCCAGGACAAACAATAGTAATAGGAGCAGGATTTGACCCAGGGAGTCTACTGTGAAACTCTTAAGTTTTTTGTGATACAAGGATTATGTGGCCTAATTTTCTCGGAAACATCTAACCTACTATTCAGAGAATCTATTCAGGGGAATAATGATTAGTTGCATATTGCACATATCTTATAGATAGCAAGGAACTGTAATAGCCAAATTGAGTCTGGGCTACATTGAGAATATGGACTAAAATGAAGCATGTAGAAATAGTAGATGAAAAACATTTCTCTCTTTACTGACACCAGAGGGGATTTAGCATGGATTTTGGAGCCACAGTGCCTGGGTTAGTTTTCTGCTATTGCTACTTAAAAGCAGAGTGACTTTGGGCCACCTAAGTTCACTGTGTCTCAGTCTTCTCATCTGTAAAAAGGAGATACTAATAGTACCTTATTATAAGGGTTGTCTTGAGAAGAAGTCACAGACACTGTCTCAAATCATTTGCGTTCTAGTGGGGAGGAAGCTGTGTAGTTAAAGATAAAAAACAAAGCAGATGAAATGCTCTCGAGTAAAAATGAAAGGCTGAGTGCTGTGGGTGGGCAGAAGTCACTGCTGATTAGGGGCAAGAACAGAGAAAATGGCCTTGCGGTTTGAGAGTTAGTTCCTGTCAGCCCATGGCCCCCTTGATACTGGTCAGCTTCCTGTCATTGCCCCACCCTGTTGGGTACTCATAGTTTGTAAATTTATTTTTCCATTTTCCTTAGAAAGTATATTTGACATAGTAAGTTTGCTTTAAGGCAGTTATTCATAACAATGTGAACAGACTGCATTTTTAATTGTCCAAATGGATAGATTATTCTTTTTCCTGCTTATTTTTTGTTGGTGTTATTATCAGCTACTTCTCATGGTGGCAAACTTTCCAGATTGACTTGAATCCATAGGAAATTTTCTCTCTACAATGAGATAACTGCTGGGTGCAGTGGCTTATGCCTATAATCGCAGCACTTTGGGAGGTAGAGGTGAGAGGACTGCCTGAGTTCAGGGTTTTGAGACCAACCTGGGCAACTTAGTGAGAACTCGTCTTTACAATAAATCAAAAAATTAGCAGGACATGGTGGTGCACGCCTGTAGTTCTGGCTACTCAGGAGGCTGAGGTAGAAGGCTCGCATGACCCAGCAGGTTGAGTTTGCAGTAGCTGTGAGTGTGCCACTGCATTCTAGCCTGGGCGACAGAGTGAAATAACATGAGATAACCGAAAAGCTTCCTGAAAGTATATATAGTCACAGCTAAGAATTGGATACATTTCATTGGGTTGGGATCAGTTTACCTTTGCATAATCTAAGAAGTGTATTTAGTATTTGTTCAGGAAAAATGAGAATTTACAGGCACATTAAACTATTAAGGGAACAAACTGTTAACATATTTTTATATGTTCATGGCTATTATAAAATAGCAATTAAACATTAGCTATTAATGAAATTATTCTGACAGGGAATTCTGATCGGAATTGCTAGTTGCGTAATTTGTACTTCAAAGTAATAAAAACTGAGTGGTAAGCAGTTCATATTTTCCAACAATTTTTATTAGCCTACTTGTGAAATTATTCAGGTTAGGAAGACCTTTCTTCATTAACGTGAGGTGGCTCCGTGTTACTGAAATGGAAGCTGTAGGTTGGAGAAGTCCTAAGCATACAAAAACAAACTTGAGATGGGGATGATGTATTGAATTTATGGCAATGTGTTCCAGTTTGCTGTTTCTTTAGGTGGTGTTAGAAGGCATTAATTAGAAACACGGTGCTTATTTTAAGTGGGGTGGGGAAATTATGTGATAGATTCAGAGATGACATTTCCGCCAATTGTTCTGTGTTGTGTTTTTGCATGGAGACCCGCACCTATTTAGACCTATATTAGACCAAGCACACATGGCCTTGGTCTAATATAGCCAGAGTTTCCTCAAATTGCTCCCAAGTGCCTGAGAACAAATCCTATTCTAGCAGTTCACCACATTTTAGCTTCTGTTGTTTCTCTTTTTACCAAAGGACACTCATTTTTGATAAAGATAATGTTCTTATCTCTGATGCTTCCTTGTATTATTATGTTATGGTTATTACTATTATTTTATGGTTACTTCCTTCAAATGTTATTGGCTAAACTTGGCCACATTTTCTCATGAACTTAAAACAATTTGTTGGGTTTAGAAAACTTAAGAAGTTCATCCTACACGAAAGGATAGAACCACGAGTTAGCAGTTTACTTATAGGCTTTTTTCTTTCTTTCTTTCTTTTTTTTGAGACCGAGTCTCACTCCATGGCCCAGGCTGGAGTGCAGTGATACAACTCAGGCTTACTGCAGACTCAACCTCCTGGGCTCAAGTGATCTTTCTGCCTCAGCCTCCTGCCACCACATCCGGCTAACTTTTTTTTTTGTAGAGATGAGGTCTCACTATGTTGCCCAGGCTAGTCTTGAACCTATTATTGAGGTTGCTGTAGTCGTGAGTGTGCCACTGCATTCCAGCCTGGGCGACAGAGTGAAATAACATGAGATAACCAAAAAGCTTCCTGAAAGTATATATAGTCACAGCTAAGAATTATCGAAGTAAGAGATCCTCCTACATCGGCTTCCCAAAATGCTGAGATTACAGTCATGAGCTACCATGCCCAGCCTTGCAAGCTTACTTAAATATGTGATGGGATAATCCTGGGAGGCTCTTCTGACTGAAGAGTCAAAATACAGTAATTTTACTAAAATATTCTGTGTTGCTTAATTATCAAAACTACCCCTTTTGCCAAACTGGAGCTAATATACTCCATTTCATGTTTCATTTAGCTGGATTAGAATTAAGGGCTATTTTATATATCACTGGGGCTGTAAACAAAATAGGTTAAAAAATGGTTAGAATGGATACACCATCTCAAGTTGTAGTTACTACGGATTTAAAGGTTTTTTAAACAACATAATCTCTCAAACTAGCAGTCAAAACTTCAACAATTTTCTTTATGTAATGGTAAAGTTTATTTAATAACAATTAGAGGACAAAATGTTTAAAATTTGCAGTTTAAAACATGCACATTCACAAAAGGCCAATGACACATAACACTGCATAGAAATGATATTACTCAATTTTAATAACTATTTATAAAACACAGTGCATCGAACATCAAGATAAACAAACCTGAGAAAACTACGAACACCACAGGTTCAATACTCTCCAGTCATGCAGCTTCAAAATTTCGACAGCAGTTTCAGCAGGAATGGTTTTTTTAGGGAGCTGAAAATACGACTTTAACGCGAACTACAGTTTTCCATAGTCGCTGCCTTCCAAGGCTGCCTTTTTTTTTTTAACCAAAGAAACTTGAAAATGTGAAAAATGAAGCTTGAAGTCGTTAAACAAACAACAAACAGTATTTTCTGCATTTATGGCTTCTCTTCTAGAACCACGAAACATAAAAATATTTATATTATTTTTAAATATGCTGCTCACATCTTTGCAAGAGCAGATATACCCATGGAAAGTTGCTGTTAATTCAAAGTAAGCAAATATGAAAACTAGCTTTTTTCCTACTTAAGGGAGATTTATTTGCTGAGAAGTTTTGTGAGCTTTATTAGGAAACGTTCTTAGAGGCAAGCTAAACAAAAGATTCAATTAAATTTGTTTGTAAAACAATCTACTTATAAAAAAGTGTTGTGTGGAGGACCAATTAATTTGTCCACTGAATATTAAATTCCAGGTAGGCCATGATAGAATTTTATAAGGCAGAAATAAACATCAAGATTTACAGCGGTAGCCATGCATTGGCCTGGATCACTTTAAATATTAATTCATGCAAACCATAAACCTATCAAAAACACAGCTGCTCTCATACAGAAAATAAATCAAGATGAAAAATGGAAAACATTTATTTCCTTCAAAATTTAACTTACATTCCATTTTAATAGCTGTTGAAGGTTAATTAAAATGCAGCAAAATATAATTTAAGTTTCACAAGTGACTTCAGTTATTTTAATGTGAGAAAAATCAGACGATGGCATCTTATGAGGCATTATAGAAATGTTCGTCATTAAAAAGCATTTATTAGGCACTAACCTGCATGGTGTTACCTTAAAGTAATTTACAAAAAGAATTCCTGGTCCATATGATGTAAAAAGGGGTGGGCATTTTCTCCATATATTTTGTAGATGGTTATAAGATTATAGATTTATTTAATGAAACAAGTTTTAAAACCAGGAACTATCAGAGGACAACTGCATGAAAATAAACACTAACGTTCATCTAGCTTTGTAATAATTATGATGTTGTTATAAATAACTTAAAAACTATGAATGCTACAATCTATGACTTTCTGACTGCACTCATTTCCTGAAAAAACATTTTAAATTACAGGTTAGAAGTTTTATACAGTCCACACAAAGTAGAACAAATCATCATGTGACTTTCGTATTGAATATTTAGAATGCTGAATTGCACAATTAAAATATAAAATTTAATGATCAGAATAAATGCTGATTGATTTCTATAATTCATCTCCCCCCTGGAAATTAAAGAGGAATCACTGATTCCATTTAATGACCGTACAATTCATGTAAATGGCTAACATTATTTAGCAGAATACACATTCCCCTGACTTGATTAGAAAACGTTTTCCACTATCTGAGCAAATACTGCAGGAGCAGTCTTGAGTTAGAGCACAGAGGTGGTGGTGGGAGAGACAGGAAGTACATATATCATTTAAAATTTACTACATTCCTGAGAAACACTGTTTTCTTGCTAATAATTTCTACAATATAGCATCTTTCTGGGTGTGAGACACCAATATATTTTTATATGTATATGTATATGTATAAAACATTTAGAAAGTCCATGCTCCATACCACTGTGTACTATTCAACATTAAAGAAGCGACTTCCAGCTTTTCAATGCCAAATAAATGAGGATTTTCTACTATAAGTAGTATTTTCTACTTATTGTAAACATTGTAAAACAGCCGTGCTAGCATTTGCCGGAGTCCCTATGAGGAACTTTTTAATTGAAGAGTTCATGTCTTTTATTTCAGAAAACACACATTAAAAGTCACTTTATTTTAATCGTGGTAAAACCATGTGACTTTTTTCCAATTAAGAAAGGTAAAAAAAAAAAAAAAAAGTGTTTTCTCTAAGTTAACGCTATAAAGTCACACAATTGCAATGTCATAAGTTTTACCAAGGAGCTCATGCTCTGTCCCGTGTCCCTACTCCCACCCAAGAAGCAAAGAGATTGACTAATTGTTGATAATTCAAAAATAGGGCCATGGGACAAAAGGCATAAGTTAGACACATTTCAGATCATGATGTCACAAAGTAAATTATTAACCATGAACATTCTTCTCATGTTGAAGAGCTCCATGACACAATTCATGTTTCAAGATAACAATAAAACTTACAGTTTTCTTGGTTAGGTTAGAAAATCCAGTTCTATTATATTCATAAGGTTTTTATATTAAATGCTTTGCAGAAGGAAGTCACTGATGAGATTAGGGCAAGCCCTTTTCTGTAACTGCCACAAAATGCTTTTCTGGAAGGATGTACTTCGTTCTTGTGTTCTCATTTTTTGTGTGTGTGGTTTGACCTCAACCATCACCACCACAAGGCCCAGGAGAAGCCTCTCTGAACATCCATTCAGGAGATGGATAAAGTCTGTGATTTCAGAATTCTGAAGAGGACCTTAGACTCATATACCTGTGGTTTCACTAGATGTCTGACTCATGATTCTCTTAATCTGAAACCTGAATGAGAAAGTTTGGGAAGTAAAATATGCGAACTCTTTGTTCCCTTTAGGCTAGAATTATATATGTGTGTTATAACCTCTTATTCGTAGAAAAATGTAGAGGCGTACTGGTCACTAAAAAGCTAAAATACAGAGAAGAAAATGGTGTATCTCCTAATTTTAAATCTAGATTGAGAAAAAGGGTGAAAAGAATGTGAAATTATTAAACTCAAGGGGCAATTCAAAAAAATCACCTCTCTTCTCAATTCTAGTTGCCTTTTTTTTTTTTTTTTTTAAATAAGAGAAAGTTCTACCTATTTTGCTGGTAAGTCCACTTAAAGGCAAACAGGCTTTTGAATAAAAGGCAAATAGTTTGCTTCAATCTCTGAAGTGTATCTGAAAACTATAATTCCTTTTTTCTTTAAATGAAAGTATTATTTAAAAAATAGTGTAGAAAACTGGTTGTAGTTTTTAAACAGCCCCTTCGCCATTTATTTTTGGTAGGAAAATAGGCATTTTCAGGAGATGTCTTGGAGAGGTTGAAAATAATGAAACACACATTTAAAAATGTAATGAAATGTACTTGTGATGAAAAGTGTTCTTTGAATGTAGGCTTGCATAACATAGGTATTTTTAAATGGGGAAAATGTATTACTTCTTTGTCCCAATAAGCAGTGTGTGACTAATTTTGGGAACTACTTGACATGTGAACTGTGAAGTAATTTTCAGCCTTAAGTATAGGGACAGTCACCATAACACTGGGGTGCTACATGACAGCAGGCGTCTCAAGTGGGAACAAACAGTAAGAACCAGACCACGATACAGAAGCTGAGCCTATGTACAATACAAAAGCCCATGCGTTTATCTGATGTGTTATTTCAAACATCTTGACAGAGGCTTTGGGAATCCCACATAAATATGTAAGGGTAATTTTCTGAAGAGGGAAAACTTTAAGACAAAAATGACATTACTTAACCCACAGCACAAGCCAGATATTTAGAAAAATCTAAATTATGATGAAACTTCATCAGAAACGACTGAGACATAAATACAATTTAAAAAATCAGTTATCATAACGACAGAGTCACATTAACACTTGTGTCCTCTAACTTTAACAAATAAACAAGACAAACAACAAAGAAGCATTTGTAAGGCCAAAGGTGCAACATCACAGATTTTAGTAGCAAATGCCTTGAAATATTCATTTTTGCAAATCACTCTTACATTTGAAAAGTCAAGCATGCAGATCTTACAGCAGAACTGGAAGTAAACTTTCTCTTAAATTTCCGGGCAAATGACTACTGAACTAGAAATACACTTACTGAACTTCTTTGGCAAACATTTATCAAGACAATTTTTGACACAAACACTTATTAATGCCTTGTTTAGAAATTTTGCTCAGTAACATGAGTCAGTTCCTTAAAGAACGCTGGTTTGTTTCAGCATATCCTGAAATCTAAGTTTGGATATCAAGAGTCCCTTTAGCTAAATACCATTTTAGAATTTTTTTTCATGGTTGGTCACCTTGTGGGATAGCCAATAAACTGATAGTCAGTTACAGCCCCAGGACAGTGGCATACGGATACTGACCTATTCTGTTTACGAAAGCATTCTGGCAAGATACCAGGTCATTTTCCATTCTGTTTACAAAGATTTAGCAAATACTTTTAAAAACCGGAAGGAGATGGTGTTACAGTACAGTGGCACAGTGCTTATGTCTATCATATACATGAATCTGAAATGTTCATCAACAAGATGAGCTCAGATTCGCCCTCCCTCTACATGAGCCAGACTGGAACTGGTCAGCTGAGCCTGGTGACAACTGGGTAGCTCTCCTTAGAGACAGAGCAGAGTCTGCCTCTCAGCTCCTCCCTGTCACCACTCATCGGGCCTCTGCTTTGTGGTATCATATGCTCGAATCACTTCAGACTGTGAGACAATCCCATTTTCATCTTGAGAGAAAGCATATCCATCTGTAAGTGAACGATAACACAGAAATCATCATCACAAAAGCGCCAAGAATCGCTGCCACTCTGAGTTTTGAGTATTCACTTTCCAGGCTGGGAAACTAAGGCATTCCTCCCACCTTCAAGAGCCTGGAGATGCTCATTTTTCACATCCGAACAAAGACACAGCCTTGAATGAAAAAGGGTGGGATGGTCATAGTTCACCAGTGTGGATTTCATGACTCCTGTTCCCCAGAAGCCCGAGTAGGCACCCTCAAGCCCCCTTATCCCTCTTTTCAGTAAATCAGCTCCCATTTTCCTCATTTCTGTTTCCCTAGTTCTGCAGAGGGCAAGGACGGCTAATCAGGTGGGATCCATGTGGGTCAAATGGGTGAGAGGGAAGGAAAAATGTCACATAGATGAGGCGAGCAAATGGTAATTAGCTTGTTCAATCATTCTACAACATATAGTCCCTGGGCGATGGAGTGAGACTCCAACTCAAAGAAAATTTTTTTAGATTCAGGGGTACACATGTGTATTTGTTCCACGGACATATTGTGTAGTGGTGGGGATTGGGGCTCAGGTAGGACCCCCTTGAATACCAAAACCCAGGATGCTCCAACCCCTTCTATAAAATGGTGTACTGTTTGCATATAATCTCCACACATGCTACCGCATACTCAAATAATCTCTAGACGACTAATAATCCTTAACACAAAGCCTTCACATTAGTTCAAAGATATAACATAGCATTCAGTGCACGGCAAGTTCAAGGTTTGCTTTTTGGACCTCTGTGAACTTCATCCTCCCCCCACCCCATATTTTCCACCCATGGTTGGATGAACCCAGGGATGTGGCACCCATGGATGCAAAGCACCAGCTGTATACATCTATCAAAAACATCATACTGTACTCCTGAATCTATGCAATTATGATTTGTCAATTTAAAAAAGCAAGGAGGAGGCAATAACACAACTAGCTGCTAATGTTGGAAAGTGGTCTCTTGGCTTCAGAGGACATTCCCCTTGGTTTTCAGCATCTACAAATAAACTCTCTGATGCCCCGATGTGGTTGGCAGGGACATGAGGGTAAGAAGTAAGCCCCAAGGGGGTCACATCTTTAGAAAAGGCCTCTTGAAGCAGAGAGAGCAAAAGCATTAAACATGAGTACATATAAGTGCAAATAAATTACATGTGGAAACAACATGAAACAAAAGATATATTACTAACACAAATACACTCACTACAGGGCTTTATATTTTATATTCTTTTTTAGATCCTTGAAATGTTAAGAGGGTGCAATACCTAATAATTTCTTACAACTCTAAATATACATAAATATTTTTGAAGGGAAAATATATGTTTCCTTGTGCTGTCCGAAAGCTGGAACGCTCTTACAAAGTTATTTAAGTAGAAAAGATAACAAGACAGGGGCAGCTTTTAAGAGTTAAGATTTATTTTACTGTTTTTTTTCCTATAGATTTAAGGAAGCGAGGAATGTGGAAATATTGCCTTTTTTCCAGTGAAACAGCAAGATTTCAAAATGCTGTCTCTTCTGTTAAAAGTGAGCCAGTTGTGACCCATGGAGTCTCTCTTTGTTACTTACAGGTTGCAAATATGCAAAACTTGTTTTAGGTGTTAATTTTAAGTCATTAAATATCCCTGAAGACAAAATATGGCTTTGATAAATGCCACGATCCAGGAGTGGCAGAGAATCTGCTTAAAACAAGAACTCAAGATACTTACGGAGCAGGTTTTGCTGCAGCGATTCAGACCGGTACAAATTCACATGGTTCTTCTTAAAGACGTTCTTGAGCAGTTGCGCCCGCTCGGTGAGGCTGTGGGGCAGGTGCAAACGTGTGAGATGAATTATCAACTTGGCAGAGACCCCTGCGTGCCCACAGGACCACCAGAGAGTCAAACTTAAACAAAAGGTTGTTTGAGAAATCTGTAGCCTGGTGATTCTTTTTGCCCCATTTTCTCAGATAGCAAATGAGATTTCAAGTATTTAGACAGACACTTTTCAGGCCACTTCCCTCCCACACTTAGGAGGACTTTTGTCCCCATTTGTCTCCCTCCTAGTAACAAGTAAGACTTCTTCCCCTTCCCCCAGTTATATTTAAGCCAAATGGCAACACAGAACCGGTACAACACAATTGGTAGGAAAAAACACAAAATCATCAGTAGTGTTATTTGTGTCTAAAAACTTGTTTAACTTACTGCATAGATGCTAAGGATGGCATTTTTAGAATTTAAAAAAGCCCCTTAATTATTTTGTATCTTTTTTTACACTTTGTACATATTTTTGTGCAAAATATTTTTTTGTTAGAAATATTAATAAAACTTAAATTAACTAAAATTATATAAAGAAGAAATTTCATAGGTTTTTTAATTAGAAAAATTCCATTACCACTCTAATATGATAGAAAGTGTGTTCCTTAATTTCATTTTAAAATAAACAATTTTCAGGAAATAATTATGCTAGGTAAAATAAAAAGGAAAGCATTTTTTTCAATGAATGTTTAGAATAATTGTCTCTACAAATATAAATCCAGATAATTATGCTAACTCCTAAAAGCACATTGTAAGAAATAACGCATCTCTCCCCTCCCACTGCACATAGAACAATGCTTCACACAGTAGGAACTCAAATCTTTGTCGGGTACATGAATTTGAGTAATAATTCTGAAATGTACTTATAAACACCATCAATCTTCCCAATCATGCCATTTCTCCATTGGTTGATTTATAAAATTTTGCTTTGATATCAAACAACATAATGAGCATGAGAAGCAAATAATTAATCCACATGTGTTACAGCAAATGTTTATGCAATTTTGTTTTAATAACTGGAACTGACTCAGTTGAAACATTTCCATCTTGTTTTTCCCACTATAAAAGCCTTAGCTAAATTGCTGTAAGTCATGTCAGTTCTGTATTTTGCCAATTTTTTGACTCTGAAATGGAACAATCTTTATCACATATAAAACAAAGAGAGACTTCTCTGCAAAATGAACTCATTGTGTAAATGAATTATACAAATATTGAGGCAAAAACTAAGAAAAAATATTTAGAAAGACTGACATTTGTAGTAATCTTCCACACACATTTTTTAAAAGTCTAGGGATATTAACTGGTCTGTATTAGACATATTTTAAGACAATTGGGAATTAGTTACATGAAAGCAAGACAAAGAATTAATCTAAAACTCCAGCAGTTCTGCAAACAGTTGTAAAACTTGTTTTTATCAGTGAAATAAACAGATACGAGGACGGAGAAAGGGGCATTTTTAAGGGGTCACTTTTCTTATCCTACTCTTTAAATGATCTAACATTACAGGGACTGTTTGAGAAATCTGTAGCCTGGTGATTCTTTTTGCCCCATTTTCTCAGATAGCAAATGAGATTTCAAGTATTTAGACAGACACTGAGGGACACTAAAATATGTAACTGCTTTGAGGGAGTGGGTAGCTTGAGTAGCTGGTGGGATGATTTCCTTAGCAGAGCATTGTACGCGGTGTGCCCGGTGTCTCTGGGGCTTAAAACTACAGGAGACCAGAGAAGGGCCATGTATCATCATGCTGCTTTTCCCCAAAACCCGACATTTCCCTGGTTGTAGGCTACCTTTTCCCAGTGTATTATACTTTAATATTACAACATCCAAGTGCTAAGAAGGCAGATATGAGAATTTTGTCTTTTATATTATGGCAATTGAAATCTATAAGACAACATAATTTTGTTTTGTAATAGTTCACACATAAGGCTGTTACAACAAGTTAATGTCAAGTGTTTTTTATTTTTTTAAGTAATATGAAAAGTCTCTTTCTTGGGAAGGTAGCATATTCCTCAGGAGGGAGTGTGGACTTTGGTTTAATTCTGAGTCTGCTACTTATTAACTGGGTCACTGTAGGCAAACCTTTCTTGGTCACCTCACGTATGACAGGAGGACAATACTTAACTCTCAGGCAGACTGTGAGGGTTCCGGGAGCTGTCAGCCCAATGACTGACACTTAGGAAGCACTTAACAGATGCTGATCCCTCCCATCCCTATCCCTCAGATCCCAAGGAATTTATTATTTAAAAGACAACGAGAACAGAAATAACCACAAAACAAAAGGTACTCGGTACTCTGTAAGGATCATTTTGGATGCCTTGGTTTATATTCAACATTAGCTCAGTGTGAGAAGTCTAGCACTGTACATGAGTTTAATTTAGAATGCCCTCATTCTGCCGCTTTACTGAGAAAACGACTAGGTTTTTGTTATTTTGTTTTGTTTTTCCTTAGCTACTCTGAAGTTCTTGCTTTAATATGGAGCAGAGTCTCCTCTCCAGAGTATACATGCCGTTCACAGGGTGATGACCTTGTATTTCTCTAGTCTCCTCCTAGGTGGGGGAATTACTCATCATTTCAAAATTTATGCAATTGTGTGCCATTGATGTTTATGGGTACTGATGTTACTATCAAGTCACACTAGAAAATATACTGATAACATTAATACATATAGTATAAGTTCAATTTTTGTTGAATAGCTTA
Organism: Tarsius wallacei; assembly: GCA_963574415.1. Taxonomy (NCBI): domain Eukaryota; kingdom Metazoa; phylum Chordata; class Mammalia; order Primates; family Tarsiidae; genus Tarsius; species Tarsius wallacei. The sequence continues at coordinate 16,130 of CAUYQG010282857.1, read as the reverse complement.
ACAGTGTGAGAAGACACACACACACACACACACACACACACACACAACTAAGATAACTTCTCTCACTAAAACCACATTGTACCACATCTTATTCACAATTCTTGGCTAGCAGTTTTACTCAATCTTGTCTGGTCTTTCATTTACATTCCAAGCTATGCAAATTCTGAGTTCATTTAATGCAATTATATAACTACCACTTAAATCTTGTAACTTTATTTCCAAACCCACTAAAATGTTGCAGCTTAGATATTTGGTGGAGGTGAGTGGAAAGACACCATATTTAAAATAATATTTCTCTTAGGAACACTAAAAAATGTGATTGTTGGTGGAACCCATTTACAGTTGTGGAATGTGTTGGGATGTGTCATCTCAAGGAATTTTCAGTGCTCTTTGAAGCACAGTAAATTTGCATTTGTCTGTATATTGGGTTGGCAAGCTATTTTGGTTGACTCATTAAAATGAATCTTGAGAAAGTAAATAACTATTCATTTGCCCATGATAACTGCCCTGCACTAGGTAGCTGTGGAGGCAAGGAGAAAAACTATGAATGCAGCAGGTCTTATCTCTGCTCTGCAGGAGACGCGTTTCATGGTCTGTCATTCTTCCTTCCAAATGTCAGGTAGACCCATCTTCACAGTGATGAGGGTGAGCCAGGGCTAGAGCCCTCTGTCCTTCCCCTGACAAGGTATTTATGTAATGCTTATGTAAAACCTAGTGTGAAAATCGAGGAATAGAAGTTCTTTTCTGTTAGTTCTGTGGCAATACTCGAATTGCTTTTCATTAGGATAAACAATACAGAGAAAGGCTAGTGAGTGCACCATCCCCGTCCACAGGCACCATCACCATCCACACGACCCAGTCCCCTGGTACCTCATATGCCCCACTCTCTTGCTTTATGCTAAGGCTGTGGGCCGTACAGTGGTGATGGACAAGTTAGTGAGGACTGACTTGAAGATTTCAGGCTACGATTCTAGTTCCTAATGGCAGACGATGATATGCTGGCTAAGGTCTACAGTAAGCAATACACACAATTATGAGTCTCATGATTATATTTGCCTGCCTATTAAATGCATTGCCTAACACAAGCCAATCATATCAAAAAATAATTGTCCTGTCTCCAAGGAGCCCACAGTATCCACAATTTCTTATTATGAGCCTTTGGGTAAAGTTTAAACTTTCAGAAGTAAGGTTGGAGTGATTCTCCCAACATTTTAGTCTTAAATTAATTTCTACCATAAGCCATGGCTCAAAAACAATATACTTAGATTGATTAAACATATTTTCTCTCTAAAATTTAATGGAATGTATCTAATTTCTACTAACAATGGCTAATTAACAAAGATGTTTAAATCTTTGAAAATGAAAAATAATTATAAATATAAATATTAATCTTCATACAATGCCAATCTTCTGACGTTCTTGCATTTTATACACGACTTAAGCTTAACAGTAGTATTCAGTGAATATTGAAAAAAATTGAGGATGATCAACTCACAAGATCTTTCTTTCTTTGAAACAGGGTCCCCTGCCTCCCTCCTTCCCTCCCCCTTTCTTTTTGTTGAGATAGGGTCTCGCTCTGTTGTTCAGGCTTGAGTGCAGTGGCACTATCAAAGTTTACCCCAGCCTTGACCTCCTTGGTGCAGGCTATACTTTTGCCTCAGCATCCTGAGTAGCTGGGACTACAGGTATATGCCACCATGCCTAGATAATTTTTTAATTCTTTGTAGAGATGAGGTCTTGCTATGTTGCCCACGTTGATCTCAAACTCCTGGGCTCAAGCAGTCCTTTTGACCCAGCCTCCCAAAGTGCTGAGATTACGGCCCTCATGTGAGCCACTGTGCCCAGCCTCTATTATATTCTTGATAAAGTAGCAAGGAGGCAGAAAAGTAAATGTCTCAGAGCAGGAGCTCTGGAGTCAGTCAGGATGGGCTCCAGGCCCAGCTCCGTCATGCATAAACTTGGGTACTTCATCTCTAGGAGACTGTTTCCTCATCTGGAAAACATGGAGATGACGGACTGGCAAAGGGTTGTTTCAGGGAGCTGGTGGGACAGCACATATGAAACTTGAGCGGAGCACCTGGTCCACAGTGAGCACTCAACAAGGGTCTGTGCTGTTATTTTCAAATGAGAGGCACAACCTAGGTGAGGTTCCCGTGAGAGGGGTGAGGGCTGGAAGCCAGGTCTCAGTTTGAGTCCCCAGCCCTACATCTATGCCACGACATCAAGTTGAGGAACAACAGTGAAACATGGTGAAGGTAACATTCACCAGGGCAAAACATGCCCTATGGCTCAGGCCAAACTTCAGCTCACTTTAGTATGAAGAGAGGAAAAATAAAATGAGTTCCTGCTGCTGTCTTCGCAATTGTGCAACTGACTAATTTCTATTCATTTTCTACAATGCTTTGTGACTTTAGTGAATTTGATTAGCTTTCTAACTTTGCTATTCTTGGGGGTTTGTGGTGAGGAAGAGAACTTGGAAAACACAACTCACTTCATCTATCTATCTATCTATCTATCTATCTATCTATCTATCTATCTATCTATCATGTCAGATCCTAATTACTACTATGCCTTATGTCAAGCTATGATTTTGATAATATACTATTTTATTGTAATACCACTTCAAGCAAAAAGTCGTTTCTTCCATTTCAGTTTAATAACACCATAATATTTGTACCTGCCATTGACTGAATGCTTATTAAAGACCAGGTATGATGCTATGTGCTTTATAATAGTTTATTCATTTCTTATATCTAACCATGAGATCACCCCCATTTTATGGATGGGAAATTGAGGCTCGGTAGTATTAAGCAACTTGGTGAAGGCCACCACAGCTTAGAAAATGACAGACCGTATTTGAATCCACATGTCTCTGATTCCCAAATCTGCCAATGATGGCCACCAACTCCACAGTCACTGATAAGTACAAGTTTTACCACTTATTTCCAATTACTAGTAAAAGCTAAATTTAAAGTTCACGTAGAAAGGATCATAGTTGGAGTATCTTTTACCTTTTTCCAAGCACAACTGCTCCTGGGTCTTGAGACTTTGCTTCTAGCTCCTGTACCTCATCAACTAATGTCTTAAAAGCAGTCCTCTTGATACTGCAAAAACAAACCACACACACACAGATTTGCATGGAAGATGCGTGTGAAGAGTTTATTTTAAAACTGGATGTCTGGCTTCTTATCACGCTGTTGATAAGTACAACAGAAACCAGAGTACAAGCAGTTTTTCAACAGAATCTAAACAATGACAGTCATTTTGAGCAATAATATAGGAACAACAGTCTTAAAAATAAATGGTTTAAGTGTGTAATATTAAAACTCTCATAGTTATTAAGGAAACATCATGTAATTAACTTAGGTGGTAACTTTTTTTGTGGGAAGAGATAACATTTTCAAACTATAATCCTTGAGAAAAATCAGCAAAGGTTTCGTTTCTTTCAATCTCTATTTTATATGGGTTTAGAATCAGGCAAGCAAAACATTTCTTTTTTATAACTACTAAATATGTGTTTGGAGACAGTAAACTTTTTTCTTCTACCTTGTACGGGTTTTGGGGCTGATTTCTACAAAAAGTACTCTGTAACATAACTCTCTCCAATGCAATGCACTTTTCTCTGATGTTAATTGAAACGATCTGCTTTGCTTCTCATTTGGCCTTTTAAAATCATTTAGTTTTCTATTTCCTAAAGTGAATTCTCCATTTATTTAAAATTAATCAATATGGCCTGTTCCTATCATGCCAACTCTATATGTGTGAGCTGATGTTACAATTCGGGAGATCTGAGGGCCCACAGGCATCCACATTTCCGTGTGTCCACTGAGGGTTATACGTACACCTTGTACACCACATCCAGGAGCAGCGAGGCCACGGGGATGAACAGCAGGCCCATCCAAAAGACTCCGGAGCTGAACAACATGGCTGCCTGTGTCAACCATTAGAAAAAGCGTGACTTTAAAAACCAAGTATAACACTCGCATTTAGTTTTTATATAATTTTAAGTAAAATAATTTTAAGGATATCATTCTATAAGACAGTATACAATAACTATGAATTCAGGCTCATGAGATATCTGAATTCAAAGCTAAAGATGTTAAAATATGCATTAACTATTTCTTTTTCTCTCAAGTAGCTAAGAGAGCAAAGTTTTATCATGTACTAAATCTTTTCATATTTTTATATAAAATTTTTATTATTGTGGTCAATATACAAAGTAATAAACTTTGTGTATTTTATAACTTTTTGTGTTTTTTATAACTTAGGATATAAAAATCAATCTTTTTGAGCAAACTTAAAATATACTCCAGATTAAATTCTCTTATATAAAATGTACAATAAATTATAGTTACAAGATTACTATTTCCGGCAAATGAAAATTAACTTTACTTTTGTAAAATTACAGGATATTAAAAAATCATCCAGATGAATCATGACTGTAGTATAATCAAATTAAAATACCTATTAAAACAACAATTTGATTATTTCTGGCTAATATTAGGTGGAAATAATCTTAATTTTTGTTCCATGATTTATATAACTTGTATTGGTGCATACTCATTATTGCTAAAGTCAGACTAAATATTGGGCATGTAAAACCCAAATAAAAGTGCATTAAAAATAACTTTAATAATTCGTTTGTATTAAATCCCAAATTGCTATAACAGAGCCTTTTGGAATGTAAAGAAAATGATCCTGTGATTAAAAATGTAATAAATTCTATTAGTTGTCTGCAATTATAATAAAAAAATCTTGGCAATATAATAAGATTGCAAAGAGCTTAAAAGGAATAGTGTTGTACAATACAACCAAAAGAAATATTTTGGTTTCACTTTTCTTAGTCTGTAAATCTGCACCACTATTTAAATCCATAAAGGCATCATTATAATTCCATTAGGAAGGACCCAACTAACACATCCACATCTACATTCTACTAAAAATCACACAGGAATTTTTTTTCTTAATCAGATACGGTTCAAGAATTAAAAATTATCTGGAGCTTAATTCTTCTAGGCAACTTTAAAATCACACATGAAAAGTCCTAACCAATCAATTCCTATCAAATATAAAGATGACTACTGTTAAATTATGTTTCAGATTATCTATTCATTATGACTCTCAACTAAGGCCCAGGAACTGCTATGTAAATTTTTTCTCCATGAATGTGGGCTTATCGATACACACTGCCAGTTCAAAGTTGCCAAGGTTTTTCGCTCTGTAGAACAAAACAGGCCTGAACACTTTCAAAACAAAAAAAGCGTGGCTATTACAAAAAATTTCAGAAAATAAATTTTGTCACGTGGGTGCCATGGACCAGCACCCATATTCCAGACCCCAACAAGATGAAAAATATTCACATAAAAGTCACTTTATTTAATAAGCAAAACATGATCTTTGACATGTTTGCTGACATTCTCAATGGCGAAAACCAACAATAACTATGTAATAGGAAATGTCTACCAAGCCAGGAGGTTTTCCTTAGATTCCAGGAAGCCTTCCAGTAAGGTAACAACTGTAAAAAATTGATTTCTTTTTCTTTCTGGGGGTGTGGGCAGAGGTAAGATAAGAGTCTAAGTAACATAACTGGAAATCCCACATCTCCTTGGCTTACTTTTAACGTATTTTAATTTGGGGGCAAGAGAAGAAGGATTTATTCTGCCTTTGCCACCTTGTATGAAACGTCTGCTGGTGGAACAGGACAGAAGTGGAAGGGACTCAGGGCTGCTAATTCTGACCATTGTGATGCTAAGTATGAGCGGAGGAGGGACTGGCGCCCCACTATTCAGCCCACCAGCCTTTGGCTTTACAAATGAACAACATGAATTGAGGGGAAAAAAGTTTTTCTGCGTCATATCTGAAAGCCTGTCAGATTTTTTTCTTCTTTTGCAGAGTTAATCCAAACCTAAAAGATTTAAAGCCGACATTCGCATTAAAGACACAGAGTCTCTTTGTATTTTTTGGATGAAGGGGGGTACAGAATAAAATCCCACAGAGGTATTTCCTTCCTTTCTGTATAAGAAAGCTCCCCATCACACTGCAGAAACCAGTTTTGTGTCTAACTTTTCACATCTCCCCACTCGCAGGAAGGTCAGCCGGGAAAAGGCGAAGGATCCTGCAGACAATGGTGGGGACAGGAGCAGGCAGCTTGGGCCGGGCACTGGGCTCGGGTCTCTCTGAGAGCAGTTTGCAAATTGCTGCTAACATGGGAGATGGGCGGGCCATGCCAAGTGGCCCCCGCTGCCCCTCCTTGAGGAATCTGCCACAAAAGTGGCTCCCGGGAGACTTGAGAAGGGATCAGCCGAGGAAGCTGCAAAGCTGGTAAATCAGAGGGCATAGGCCCTGTGTGGGGAACAAGCGACTGCTTGTCTCAGTAGAGGGACACCGGCTCAAAAACGGGACCACTTGGGCTTCAGAAACAAACCATCGCTGCCTGAAAATGCAACTTGCAGTAGAGGGATTGTTCTGAAATCTCCATGTGAACTTGTCTGAGAAAACACAGGCTTATGTGCATTTGGCCAAGCCAAGGGGCATGACCAGATAAGAGGGGCTTACCTTCTGACCTACAATGGGGGATCCCTCAGCACCCACGTTCTCACAGAAGAGAGGAAAATTTCTTCACCTTCAATGCGCCCAAGTTCAGTCTTGTAGGAGAGAATTCAAATGTGCCACTTGCTTATAAACTCTTAGCAATGTGGTTCTTAAATTCACCTCCACATTTACACCATAGATGTCAGAGTGGCGTGGTGACTCTCCCTCTTGGGTAATGTACAGATGGCCTTATAAAAAACAAGGCCCATTGGGATGCTGGGTGTGGTGGCTCATGTCTGTAATCCCAGCACTTTGGAGGCAGGGGTGAGAGGATTGTTTGAGCCCGGGAGCTTGAGATTAGACTGGGCAACATAGCAAGACCTTGTCTCTACAAAAAATAAGAAAACTAGCCTGGTATGGTGGCATGCACCTGCAGTCCCAGCTACTCAGAGGCTGAGGTGGGAGGTCGAGGCTACAGTAAGCCGTAGTCATGCCACTGCATACCAGCCTGGGAGACACAGTGAAACCCCAACTCAAAAAAATAAAAAAAGAAGGCCCATTGGGCAACCCCAAGTCCATCTCCATGGAACACAACTGGAGCAGGTCTGGTGATAAACAGCCCTGGAAATGGTCCTGGCTATACCCTTCCCAGTTATCGGACTCAGGAAAGTAACTACTCAGGCTGGGTTTTCTCAAATTTAAAGTGGATTCTAAGAATTAAATATGGCAATGTTTGCAGAGTACCTTCTATCAGTTGGTAACACTGATGATGAACTTTCTTTATTTCAATTGTCAAATGTCACTACTCTATTCCCTTGCTTTTTCTAGTTATCTGCCCCATAACTTTCAAGGGAAAAAAAATTCATCACAATATCAAATTAAATGTAAACCATCTTACAAATTTTATGGTTTTTGTCACAATAATATCACAATATATGCTTGTCTCATCTACTATTTTGAAATTTAATACTGAAACACAGGCCAAAGTAACTGATCTCTAATAAAGTTCTATATATCTCCATTTACTAATTCGGCAAATGGAGAAAAATTACTTTTCCATATAAATTATTATTGACTACACAGGCATAATATATTAATTTAGGGAGTGAAAATTATTCAGAAAATAGTGCTTCAAAACATGCTTTTAATTTTTATTTTTGGAGGGAGGACAGAGAGAGAAATCAATATCTTCCAGAGGGGTTAAGAGTTAACATTGACAGTAACAACAACAACAAAAAAATCAACAAGTTACTTTATTCAGTGTCTGGATAAAGCTTTATGTAAGGGCTTTCTAAGCTTAAATTCCTGGGGCAGGGGGAGACTACAAAAGGAAATGCTTTAAAGAACTGATTCACAAAAAGGTAGAACTTCCAAATGTTCAAAAACAAAACAAAATGAAAAACAAAAACAAAAAAACTAAAAAAGTAAATGATTGACTGGGCATGGTGGCTTATGCATGTTAATTCCAGCACTTTGGGAGGGTGCGGTGGGAGAATTGCTTGAGCCAGGGAGTTCGAGACCAGTCTAGGAAACAGCATGGAAACAAGAATTTACAGGGATTTGTAACAGTTTGCATTCCCACCAGCAATGTACTGGCCCTTGGGAAAGGTATTTGGCAATGTACACAGAGGACAGAGAGGTTTACTCCTGTTAGATAATTCAATTTATGAACTATGTGTTAAAATTAGGTACAGTTTTTGCTTATAAGTTAGTAACTCATCAAACTGTCCTGGGGACACTAGTCTTGAAAGCATCATCCCAATCCCCCAAGATGGCCCATTGCCAGAGGTTTAATAAAAGTGCAAACAAACCATAGCGGCAGTCTCAGCACAGAGCAACACAGTTAAGCCTTCAAGAAGTCAGAGTAAAAAGCCCTATTGAATAGTTTATTTTTTATTTTTTAATTTGAGCCTAGTTTTACTCTGTCACCCAGGCTGGAGTGCATTGACACAATCACAGCTCACTGCAGCCTCGAGCTCCTGGGCACAGGCGATCTTTCTGCCTGGACTCCCAGGTAGCTGGGACTATAGGTGCGTGACACCACGCCCAGCTAATTTTTATTTTTTGTAGAGACAAGGTCTCACTATGTTGTTCAGGCTGATACTGAACACAGGCTCAAACAATTCTCTTGTCTCGGCCTCCCAAAGTGCAGGAATTACAGGTATGAGTAACCATACCTAGCTTGAACAGTTTTTTTTTTTTTTTTTTGAGTTGGAGTCTCACTCTGTCGCCCAGACTGGAGTGCAGTGGCATGCTCCCGGCCACCACAGCCTTGCCCTGTTGGGCTCAGGCAATCCTACCGCCTCAGCCTTCCAAGTAGCTGGAACTACAGGCGCGCACTACCGTGCCCAGCTAATTTTTTTATTGTAGAGATGAAGTCTTACCAAGTTGCCTGGGTGGGTTTTGAACCCGTGGGCTCAGGCAATCCACTCGCCTCGGCCTCCCAAAGTGCTGGGATTACAGGCTTAGCCACCGAGCCCAGCCTTGATAAGTTTTTTAAACCAAGGTTTCCCAGATGTATTTATAAATTATAGACACTTTTCCCCAAATATTGCTTACTAACAACCCATAGAGCTAATTTTAGGGAACGCAAATATTTGTTCTGGGTTATTTTAAATAACAAAAAATTAACAAAAGCAAACAGATAACTAAGTGGTTGCTTAGGTAAATGTATATCCATATGAGAAAACATTCTTCAGGCTGTTAAAGTTGCGGATCACAGGTTATAATTCATAGAAAACTGGCTGTTGGAAAGAGTCTTGAGAAAAAGGAAAGGAAAAACACCCTGGTATTCTTTCAGAAGTCTTCTATAACTATAAAAACACCGGTTCTGGGAGGATCAGCAGATTCTATGACCATTCACAGGAGATCAGCCACAGATCTCTACCTATGCTTAGATTCTGTTATCTATATGGGAATCAGCCCCACATCTCCCCCTGGGCTTAGATCTTCTGTTATCTCTACGGGAACCAGCCCCAGATCTCTCCCATGCTTAGCTCTTCTATTATGTATATGGGAATCAGCCCCAGATCTCCACCTGGGCTTAGATCTTCAATAATTATCTATATGGGAGTTAGACACAGAGCTCCATTTGTGGCTTTAATCTCTGTCTGGAACTCCAAACACAGACTACCCAGCTCCTAAAGCACACACCTAACACATCGCAATATGAACACAAGGTGTTCCCCACAAGTGCGCTCTTCCTCTTTGCAGCTTATATATGGAATGGCTTTGTCAGTAGTTGCCCAAGGCAGAAACCTGGATCCGGTTCTCGAATTGCCTCTGTACACCCTGTCCAACATTTTACCCGGTTCTGTTGTGCTTCTGTATCTCCCGATTACCCTCCTCTTGCCAACCTTGTCTCCATTATCCCAGTCCCCAACAATTTGCCTGTCCTCCTACCATAGTCTCCTAGTGGGGCTTCCTGACTCCAGAAACACTCTGCTTCTAGCCAAGCACACTGCAGCCAGCGGGACATTTCCATAGGGCACATCTGATTTTAGCAGTTCCTGGATTAAACCCTTCTAATGGTCTCACACCGCCCTCAGGGAAGATGACAAAATCCTTACTGCAGTTTCAAGACCTTTCCTATCTGACTTCTCCTTGCTTTCCTAAGATTATCTCTCAAGCCGGCCCTACCTCTTGCTTCACATTCTGACTTTCAGCTTCTGGAAGGCGCCCATGCGTCCCGTCATCCTTGGGCCCTTGCAACTGTGATGACTACTGTCCTTCCATTTCCTTCCATCTAGGGTCACTTCCTTCCTTAGACTGAGGTAGCTGACACTACTTTGGGCTTCCATTATTTGGCACCTGTTTCTAGTGGCTCCTTTGTCTTCCTGTTAGACTAAACTCTCTGTAAGAGGAAGAAATATGTGTTCTCATGACCCAAGCACTTAACTACCAAGCAGGTGTTCAATAAATAATTGCTGGATAAGTCAGTCCTTACAACCTAGTGTTTTGAGAGATTAGGTCGAAAACACCAGAGCCCTGGGACTCCATTCTTGTGATGTGGTGGTTACAGTTTGCTTTCCTGTGTTCTGGCGAGGAGTTACCCTTGGGGGAGTTATGGCTGTTTATAGACATTTATGTGTTTAGGGGAGAAGGGAGAAGTGGGTGAGATTCAGCTCCCCAACGATCCTTTACCAGTGTAGGTTGCCTTTGCTGTTAAAAAAACCTGAGTGATATACATTAAAAACTAAATATGTTAAACCACCCCTATCCCTAGTCTGAATCATGGAAGTATTTCCATGAATCCAGGGAACATATGATGCCTGGAAGTAACACTGTTTTTCTGGGGTGGGGGGTGGGGGGTTGGGAGTGAGGAAGAGATGTAGATAGGCAGTTAGAGAAGGAAAGTCTTGTACCAGCATTAAGGAAGATTTTTACTAACTCCACAATATGAATATTTTAATATGTTAAATAAAAATAAGCAGGATAAAATCTCAGTCTTCTTCGTCTAGACAATTACAACTTTATCCTTCTAGCTGCTCTGCAAAAAAGCAACCAAACAAAAAAACAAAACCCAAAACAAATCCCCCAAACAAACACACACACACTTAGGAGTCACCCTTGTTTCTCCCCCGTTTTTTTCTTAAACTGTACTTTCAATCCACTGGCAAATTATCTGCTCTATTTAAGAAATCCACACACCAGTGTTCACAGTGACACTATTCACAACAGCCAAAGGGTGGAAACATCAGTAGATGAATGCAAAAGCAAAATGTGGTAGATATGAGGGAAGACCAAAAAAAGACAAAAACAAACAAACAAACAAAAACCCTGGAATTTATATAGAAATTGTGTATTTATCCTTACATGTTTAAACTTCAATACTCTCCATTTGATGCCATACACCTATTGAGATGCTTTTTCCACTGCTCAAAACAGTTTTTGAACTTGTCAGTTTTGATGCCTTTTAGTGCTTTTATTTTACCTCTTCCACATCGGCAAAATGTTTCCCTTTGAGGACCTTTTTTTTTTAATCCAGGAAAACAACAACAACAAAAAGTTACTGGGGGCGAGATTGGGTGGATAGGGAGGGTGGGCCACAGGGGTCATGGCTTTTTTGGACAAAAACTGCTGAACACTCAGCGCAGTGTGGACAGGTGAGCTTGTATATCACCCGTTATTAAATGGGCAAACTTGATCAAAGAATCTTAAAAAAAACTCACTGAAGCAGAATGTAGCCTCTCATAATGCTAGCTGGTATGCTGATTCCAGTGGGTTCCTAGAACACTTACCTTGTGGTGGATGCCTGTGCTACAAGGGCCTGCCTTGAAAAAGGTAATTCTAGTTTTTTTTTGGCGGGGGGGGGGGTCTCCCCTCATACATACAAGGGAATATTATTCAGCCTTAAAAGGTGTGAAATTATAACACATGCAACAACATGGATGAGCCCTGAAGACATGATGCCAAATAAAATAAACCAGACACAAAAGGACAAATGTATGATTCCACTTAGACACAGTACCTAGCATAGTCAAATTCAGAGACAGCAAGTAAAATGAGGATTGCTAGGGGCTGAAGGCAGGAAGAACAGGAATTAATTATTTGGTGGGTGTGCAGTTTCAGTCCAGGAAGATGAAAAAGTTCTGGAGATGGGTGGTGATGGTTGCATAACTTTGAAAAAACACGACGTTACATTAAAATGAGTTAAAATGATAAATATGTTCTATATGTTCTACCACAATTTAAAAAATTTTAAGTACAAAAAAAAAAAAAAAGAAAAAAGATCCTGGCTGGGTATGGTAGCTCATGCCTGTAATCCCAGCACTTTGGGAGGCTGAGGTGGAAGGATTGCTTGAGCCCAGAAGTTCAAGACCAGCCTGGGCACCATAGTGAGACCTTGTCTCCACAAAAAACAACAACAACAAAAAAGGCACCATTGCCAGACCACTGCCGCCACTGCCTTGCTAGACTCTGGAGTGACCATGTGCTCTTTGGGTTATGGCTGTCTCCATGCTTCCTGGCTTTGGTCCTCTCCCCATTCACCTTGGGGAGGTGAATCTTCTCTTTCTCTCTATCTTACTTTTAAATAAACTATATTTTCCAATCTAAAAACAAACAAACAAACAAACAAACAAAAAGGATTCTAAAGGCACACCCTGGCCCCCACCCAAATTCAGAATCTACCTACTCACACCCTTCCACAGCAGCCTAAGTCCCTGCTGTTTTTTGTTGGGATCACTATGACAGCCTGCTGGTGGCCCCCTTGCCTCTTCCCTGTTACCCCGATACTCTTCTCAACAGAGCACCCAGAGCAACCATTTAACAAGTCAGATGTTGGCTTCTGGGCTCTACCTTCCTGGGACTTGGAGGAAAATTGAGTCTCTGCAATCACCCACTGGCCCTGAGTGGTTCAGGGCCTGGCTCTGTCTTGAAGGCCAGTTCTCTAGCGCCTTTACCAGTCACCCCCTCCCTCCTTCTGCCTCTACCCCTCTTCAGGCTCTCAGTGTTTGTCTATTTTCTGTCTGAATTCTCTCCCTCCAGACAGCCACAGGTCCTATCAGGTACAGGGAGGCCTTGCATGACCACCCCCCATGGAAAACAGTTCCCAACCCCACCCCATCCTTGTCCCTCCTCTGAAGTCCCCCATCTAGCCTGATAGATTCACATTTGTTTATTTCCCTTCTTAGATTATAAGCTCCTAAGCGCAGGAACTACCTTTCAGGGCTGTATCCCCAGCAACTAGAATAGTGCTTTGACATACAAGGGGACCCCCTAAAACCCGGAATTTATTTATAAAAAATTGTGTATTTGTTCTAACATGTTTAAACTTCAGTCACCTTCAAAGTCATCTCTGATTGATGCAATACACTGCTTCTCTCACTGCTCAAAACAGTTTTTGAACTTGTCAATTTTGATGCATTTTAGCACTTTTTTTTTTTTTTTTTTAAACCTCTTTCACACTGGCAAAACATTCCCCTTTGAGAACTTTTCTCATCTGGGGAAACAAAAAAAGGTCACTTGGGGCAAGATCCAGTAAATAGGGAGGGTGGGGCATGCAGGTCATGCTGTTTTTGGTCAAAAACTGCTGAACACTAATCATGGTGTGGGTAGGTGAGCTTATAAATCACCCATCATGAAAAGGGCAAAAGCATTGAAAGAATCGCCCCCCAAAATTCATTGAAGCTGAACGCAGCCTCTCATAACAACGCTAGCTGGTACACTGATGCTGATGGGTTCCTAAAACACCTGCCTAGCCTGTACCACAGGGGCCTACCCTCCAAAAAATAATTCTGTTTTTTGGGGTCTACTCTTGTATATTTGGTGAACTATATTAAGTCATTAAGTTAATAACTCTAAGCTATTGAAAACAAATTTTTTTTGAGTTGAATTCTCACTCTGTTGCCCAGGCTGGATGCAGTACAATGTTACCATTGTGGTTCATTGCAGCCTTGACCTCCAGGGCTCAGGCAATCCTTCTGCCTCAACCTCCAAAGTAGCTGGCCACAGGCACACACCACCACATCCAACTAATTTTTTTTTTAGAGGCAATGTTCAGGCTAGTCCAAGCTCCTGGACTCAAGCAATCCTCCTACCTTGGCCTCCCAAAGTGCTGGGTTTACAGGCATGAGCCACTGCACCCAGCCAAAAATATTTTTTTATTATAAATTTTATTTAAAAAAGAATATTATCAATTTTCACTGATATGAGAAGCATTCAAAATAATATAATAAAGCCACTATTTTCAGCCAGATCTTAATCTCTTTTTCTGCATTTAGGATTATTTTCCTAGGCTAGAATACAATCAAGAGGAGAAGCTACACTTAAAAAAAAATTCCCCTGAACGGCTCACTAATTGGTAAGAACTAACACTTCAATTATGTTCCTCCTATTCAGAGAATGGTATGTTGACTTACTCATTTTTTATATTTCCCTCATTTTTGTCAAATTCTTTAGTTTTCTTCCATCCAGCCATACATGTACCTGGCTAAGGTTTCTTCTTGTTTGTTGCTGTGAATGGAACCTTTTGTTTTCTTTGCATATCTTTGAAGACTTGGGACTTTTCCAAGGGAGTTTACAAGTTAGAGAAAACTCTAAAACTCTCTAAGTTTTTCTCTAGAAAACTTTAAAAGTGGCAAAATCTGAAGTGGCCAATCCATTGTCTACTTTTTAGAATTTGGTCAGGTGTGGGGTCAAATCCAAGAAGTCAACTGTTCTCTCTGGCTCTGACCCCTTTGAAACACACCAGCAGGACAACTCTTTGGAGATAGTTTGTGCCAAGATGTGGTGAGTCTCCCAAAACATGCAACTTGCATGTTTCTCTTTTCTAAAGCCCTCTACCATGTGATGAAGTCGTTTAGCTTCTGTTGTCTCCTCCTATGACTCAGTTAATCCTTCTGGTCTCCTCAGGAAGCATCTTATTCATGAAATCATCACCATCAAACCAAAAAAAAACCTTCAATGCTTAACTTTAAGTTTGTAGGTATTGCCTCTTTTCAAACAAACTTTCTGAATCTTTCCAAATTGTGGCTTTTTCCTCCCTTTTATTCCTCAATTCTTTCTTTATGTTGTATTAACTAGATACAGGAAGTCCCCAACATACAAACAAGTTTGGCTCCAAGAGTGCATTCATAAGTTTATAAGTCTAAAGTTAGCCTAGGTACCCAATGAATGCAATTTGCTACATGGTACTGTATGTATTTAACAGGTTACACTGACACCTGATGGTGAGAAGTAATACATAGAAACCACACATGTGCACTGTTGAAGTTTGTAACTTGAATGTTCGTATGTAGGGGACTTGCTGTATTTCTTTGGAAAGGGTAAACACTGTGTTGCTTTATTCTCATTTCAGTCCCATATTACTCAGCCTTAGTTACCCATAATAGTTGCCTTTATCAGTCATCCAATCTCAGTGGATAGGAAGATCTTGTTTGCTTTTTATTTTTTTTTAGAAAGCAGGATTTATTGGGAGGACAGAAAAGCTACCAGCGCAGGAGGGGAACTGAGGGGGCTGCCCTTGTTTGATTTTGTTTGAGACAAGGTCTCTTTCTGTTCCCAGGTTGGAGTTCGGCGTCATGATCATAGCTCACTGCAGTCTCAAACTCTTGGGCTAAAGTGATCCTCCCACCTCAGACTTCTAAGTAGCTGGGACTATAGGTGCGTGCCATCACACCCAGCTAATTTTTGTATTTTTTGCAGAGAGAGTGTCGCGCTACCTTGCCCAGACGGGCCTCAAACTCCTGGGCTCATGCAATCCTCCCATTTCGGCCTCCCAAAGTGTTGGGCTTATAGGCATGAGCCAACGTGCCAGGCCTGAAAGAGTTTATTCACGGAACCAGAGACACAAAGATATTCTTGAGTACCCTTGTGTACCTACATTTTAGTGGCAAGATAGAAATCTGTAAGTAGAATGCTGGGGTGCCCTTCCTGGCAGCAGTTCCATTGGAGTTTGGGAACTGCATGACTCATCAAGATCAACACTGCTTTCAGACGCTGAAAAGGTTATGTCATTTGAACTTAAACTCGCAAACATTTCTGAAAGTGTCATTGCATTTCAGGCTGCAAAGGTCACTAAGTTGCTAGGTTCTTTCCCAGAGGCCTGAGCCTAGTCGGTCTGAATTCATTGTGGTACACTTGGGCATGGGGCTGAA
>CAUYQG010282856.1:0-12342 GCA_963574415.1 Tarsius wallacei | reverse complement strand
ATCTCCTTGTATGTGTCCATCAGAGCTCTTGGGTGATCAGGTACATTGTCAATGAGCAGTAGTACTTTGAAAGGAGTCCTCTTTAAGCAGTGGGCTTAAAATATTTAGTAAGCCATGCTATAAACAGATGTGCTGTCATTTAGGCTTTGTTTTCCCATTTATAGAGCACATGTAAGTAGCTTTAGCAAAATTCTTAAGGACTTTAGGGTTTTTTTAATTCAATATTTTTTATTATGATATTGTGGGGTACAGTTAAGGGTTAGGTATACAAATATGCTTCGTTCAGGCACCCTTATTGATAAGAGGTATCTCCCCATCCCCAGACAGATATTTACTACCATTAATCCCATCACCCTACCCCTCTAGGGTTTTTGAAATGGTAAATAAGCACTGGCTTTAACTTAAGTTATCAGCTGCACTAGGTCCTAACAAGAAAGTCAGCCTCTCCTTGTAAGATTTGAAGCCAGGGAATGACTTCTTTCTGGCTATGAAGTTCCTAGATGACATCTTCTTCCAATAGAAGAATGTTTTGTCTATATTGAAAATCTGTTGTTTTGTGTAGCCGCCTTAATCTATGATCTTAGAGATCTTCTGGATAGCTTGCTGCAACTTCTCCATCAGCATTTGCTGCTTCACCTTGCACTTTTATGTTTTGGAGGTGTATACTCTACTCCCCATCACACAAGCAGACCGCATCCCTCCTCTCCAGGTTCTCCAGGTATCCAGAGACCTCATGGGGAGGTATTCTTTCCTTAAGTCTTATGAACCAATTTTTGCAAGCTCCAAACTTTTCTTCTGCAGTTTCCTCCCCTCTCTCAGCCTTCATGGAGTTCAAGAGAGTTAGGAACTTGCTATGGAAAAGGCTTTGGCTTAAGGGAATGTAGTGGCTGATTGGCTTTTCTATCCAGACCACTAAAACTTTTCTATCAGCAAGAAGATTTTCCCTTCCTTATCATTTGTGCATTCACTGGAGTAGCACTTTTAATTTCCTTCCATTTTTTTTTCTTTTTAATGATTAGTGCTATTTTTTCTTTTTTAAAAATTTATTTTATTTTAAAGATGTGGGATACAATTCAGGATTAGGTAGGTATACAAGTGGTTCGTACAGGTAAAGTTTGGGTCTCCCTTTGGTCCCTACTTTGCCTGGTATGAGATCAGGTACTGTTAATGTTATGTGCTCCTCCCCCACCTCCCCTGGCAGTTTTCAGCTACTGCCAATTCCTTTTAAAAAGTATTATGGTAAATGTTCAGGCTATGCTTATGGGTGAGCAAATTTTTTTCTTTTCATTC
Organism: Tarsius wallacei; assembly: GCA_963574415.1. Lineage (NCBI taxonomy): Eukaryota > Metazoa > Chordata > Mammalia > Primates > Tarsiidae > Tarsius > Tarsius wallacei. Next base: position 11,052 of record CAUYQG010282856.1, on the reverse strand, counting down.
ATAAGTTGGCTAACTACTTGGCACAAGAGGCCTGGCTTTGGGGATATCTTGGCTTTTGACATGCCCTCCACACTGAGCTTAATTATTTCTAACTTTTGATTTAAAATGAGAGATGTGTGACTCTTCTTTTTAATTCAACACTTAGAGGCCATTGTAGGGTTAGTAACTGCTAATATTAACAATATTGTTGTGTCTCAGGGAATAGAGAGGCCTGGGGAAAGAGAGTTAGATGGGGGAATGGTCAATTGGTGGAGCAGTCAAAACACACAACATTTATTGATTACGTTTTCTGTCTTATACAAACGAAGTTCATGGTTCTTCAAAACAGTTACAATAGTAACATCAAGATCACTGATAACAGATTACCATAATAATACAATAGTAATAATATTTGAAATTTGCGAGAATTACTAAAATGTGACACAGAGACACAGAGTGAGCACAGGCTTTTGGAAAAATGGCGCTTGCCAGACTTGCTCAACTCAGGGTTGCCATAAACCTTCAATTAGTAAAAAATGCCATGTTTGTGAAGGACAATAAGACAAAGCTCAATAAAATGAGGTATATTTGCATATATATATAAAATTATATCAGCAAATAAATACCACTTCATGTGTTGCATTCAACCATCCACACATACTTGCTTCTGGAGGAAATCTCACCCTTATATTTTCCAAGGAATATCTTTGAGGGTTTGATTTTTTTCCAGCCCAATGATTGTGGAGTCAGATGCAATCTGGAAATCCATAAACATTTCATAGGTTGGTGGCCACAGAGATGAGGAGAAATCAACAGAAGCAATGATGGGAAGGTGCATGGTCTAGTGGGTAGAGCAATGATGTGGCAGTCAGGGATACTCCAGCAGCTCCCTGCACATCCTACAAGTTCAGGTGCAACCAGGCTGGTGGCTCAGCCCAGATAACCCCTAGTCCAGCAAATGATGATGCTCCCTAACTCTCACTCAACACATCTGTTGAAAAGAAATGCTTCACCGTCCAAACATGTTGAAAAATCACTTGGCATTATGGAAAAGAGAAATGAGGTGGTATTAGGTTATCTTCAGAGAAAGGAACAGGCTCAAACCTAACCAAACCTGAACAAAGCACTAAATCCCAGCCTGTGTGGTTACTTGCACAAGAGGGGCAGGGCTGATGCAGAAGGAGAAAGGGCTAGAAAGTCCACTCTGTGATGAACATACAAAGTAACACAAAAGAAGACACAAAAAGCTATGGCTATCTCTCATATCAGGGAGGTTATGAGATGAATGACAGTGATGGCAAAGATGGAGGGTTAAATGTTCATGGTCATATCTGAGCCCCTGGAGAAGGGCTGGACCATGAACTGCCTCATGGCGAGGTCTCTGGACACCTCATTCACCTGGAGAGCCTGCAGAGGAGGGATAAGGTCTTCTTGTGTGATGGGGGATAGAGGGTACACCTGCCAGCCCCTGGGAAGTGGGTGTCCCTTTTCTGTACTGGGTCAATAGGTTTTGATGTTTAAGCAAAATGATCTCATAGAGACTTCACTTTAAAAAACCAAAATTTATTTTGGAACATGGCCTTTCAATAAGCCCAAACCAGTCCAAGTAAATTACATGCAACAGCAACAAATTCCCTGAAGCATCATTTTAAAAAAGTCCTTTCAGCCTCAAAAGCTCAAGGCCCAGTTTGAGTTTGAATGCTCTGAAATCTTCTCTTGTCATTCCCCTGCTGGGTGATCTTTCCTTCTGAAAAATGACGCCTGCCCACTGCTCTCTGAACCATGTGTGGTAGCACTTACCAAAAACTCCCTGATCCGGAATTCCCTTTTATGTTGTCTGCCCATGAAATTGTAATTTCTAAGATCTGGCCTTGTGCTTCCTTATATGACTACATCAGAGCCTTGCAGATAGTTGGTGCTAAATATGTGTTGACTGATAGAATTATATACCAATAAGCCCCCAAAATAATAACTACTATTTGTTGAGGGCTCACTATGGTACATTGCATTGATGGATGCTTTGCATGTATTTATTTTACACTCATACTATCTACTATTAGTCAAACATTATTCTAAGCACTTTAAAATATTAGTATACCAGCCGGGCTCGGTGGCTCAGCCTGTAATCCCGCGCCTTGGGAGGCTGAGGTGAGTAGATTGCCTGAGCCTGCGGGTTCAAGACCCGCCTGGGCAACTTGGCGAGACCTCATCTCTACAATAAATCAAAAAATTAGCCGGGCATGGTAGCACACGCCTGTAGTTCCAGCTACTTGGAAGGCTGAGGCAGAAGGATTGCCGGAGCCCAGCAGGTCGAGACTGAGGTGGCCGGGAGCGGCCACTGCACTCCAGTCTGGGCGACAGAGTGAGACTCCAACTCAAAAAATAATAGTAATAAATAAAGTAAAATAAAATATTAGTATACTTGATTTTCACTGTAATCCTGTGAGATAGACACTATTATGAATCATTGTTCTCACTTCAGGGCTAAGTTAAATAGGGTACAGAAAGAGCATACTGGCCCAAGGTGACAGCCCTTATCAGTTGAAGAGCCAGGATTTGGACCTAGGCTGTCTGACTTCAGCACTCATGCTCTGGGGACCCCCATTGTTAGAAAACCTCAGAAAGGAAGGTGTTATCTTTATTTTCTAGAAATTAGACATAGGTTCAGAAAAATTAAGCTTTGATGTAAGGTCACCCTGTCCATAGTGGCAGAATTAGAAAGTCATATTGCACAACCATTTGTGACAGTGGTTCTCCAAGGCTGATCCAGGCCCAACAGTATCAGCAGCTCGTGGAAACTTGTTAGAAATGCTAACTCTCAAGTCCCACCCCAGACCTACTGACTCACACATCTTCGCAGGGACCCAGCCTTTTGGGGGGCAGCAAGCCCTGCAGGTGACTCTGATGCACTCAGAAATTTAAGAACCGCTACACTGGGGCCAGCTGCCTCCTCTTTCAGCATATTATTTTACACTGAAAATAATAAGCAGCAAGCAATTATAGCCATAAGAATGGATGGAGCATGGGGCCTTTTTGGGAGTGGGTCTAAACAAATACTGCGAACTAAGGACCCTCTAAAAGCTTTTCGAGAATTGACAAATGTATTGACTGGTAGAAAACAGTCGGAGGCACTTTCTCACTCCATAGACCTTTTTCTATTGCAGTTAAGTCTGAGCCTCATTGGCTGCCAGAAGTCGTTCTCAGATTCTAAAGAAGTGAATGAGTTTTCAACACCTTCCTAAGGTCAGAAAAAAAATCAATTTTCTTCCTTAGTGAGTTTCTGGGCCTTTTTTGTATATGGTCCTAATATGAGTAGACTCTGGCTTCCAGCAAGGTTGAAATGCTACCCATGAAATATCATTCAGATTTTCCTGGTTGAGTCACCTGGATCACATCAGGTATTTGGAGCAGAATAGGGGTTGGTTTGAGGGTATAATGAAGCTAGCAATACCCTTCCCAGACAAGAACTTTCTCTCCTGCATTCTCTCTGGTTACTGATCTTTGAATTACATTCTTCTCCAAGGTGATGTGATAAGGGATCAACTTTCTCTTGGCCTTCAGGGGCTCATTACCCAGTCTAGATTATTCAAGGTCTTTGAAGCTGCTGTTTTCTCAGGCTCTTGATCTTCTGGAACTTACAGCTCTAGTTAGTGCCTCCCCTGGGGGCAGGCAGGGAAATAATAGAGCCTAGCTCAGAAGTCGAGTCAGGAGATATTTGTAGCCATATGACTGGAACTAGCTCCCGGCTAGTCTGGGAAGGACCCAAAGGTGATTTTGCTGTCTTTCCCCTTCAGTGATCTTTTCTGTTATTTACACACCAAGACACTAAAAGATCAGTGGACCAAGAATAAAACCACCTAATTCACAAGAAAGATATCACTGGTATTAATTTACAGAAAATCAATTTATTATTAAATGCATGTAAATTTAATTAGCTATGGGATATAATTAAATATATGCTGATTTAAATAGCTATGCAATTAACTTATATTTGCAAGAATTTTTTTAAAAAAATCATAGAATTAGCAAGACTTCTTTAAAACCAACTGCATATTCACCCGATGTTGGTGAAAGTGCAATTAGAAGGAATGATTAAGCACACAGAAAACAATTTTCAAGTATGTATCAAGAGCCTTAAAAAGAGTTTATATTTTTTGACTCTGTAATTCCACTGAAGGAATATTTTAGGTCCAAAGGTGTTTTACAGCATAAATTATAACAATGGAATATTATAAATGGTCTAGCTGTCCAACAGGAAAACAGTTAATTAAATTCTGTATGCATACTCAATGAAATGCTATGTAAATATTAAACATTATGTTTACAATAAGTATTTAATTGTATAAAATGTTAATTGTAGTAGACAAAAAGTTTGGCATATAAAACTAATTGTAACTATAAAAGAGCATCTACTCTTAAAAATAGGTTAAGAAAACATACTAAAATAGTAATAATAATTACAGATACTGCCTCTTTTGGTGCTATCTTAAGAAGTGTTTTTTTCTTTTTTTTTGTATTTTTTACTTTCTGTATTCTGTATTATTTTTACAATGGAAAAATAAATAAATAAATAATAACATTTAATTAAGTGCCTAAAATGAGCCTAGCACCAGTCTGGGAATTTGGGATAAAATAATAAACATGCTGTTGTCATCCAAAACCCTGGGATGCTATGGGGAAATACCACGTTATGGGGAAAGACCTGTGGAAAAATGTTTACCACATACCATGGGTACATAGAGCTGCCAGTGCACTGTTGCAGAAAGTAGTAGGAATTCTAACCTGGGAATCCAAGAAATATTCGCAGAATAGGTGGTCTTTTTTTTTTAACTTTTGATACTATCTCTTTTCACCTTCACATTTATTATTTCTTCCATCATTGTCTCTGTCTGAAAACGAGTCTCTCTGTCAATGGATAATTAATATGAAAAGCAATGAATAATATTCCAGAGAGACACAGAAAACAATGAAGCCTTCAAGCTCTGGGGTGTTGGAAGGCTACTCCTCTCCCATGATGAACATGCTACCTCTGCCAAATGAACTCAGCATCTTCCCCACTGTGGCTTCCTGGAGGACGTCTGTGGACCAGCAAGGCCACCTGTGAACGCCAAGGGCTGAGGTTGAAGGGCCCATAGGAGCGGCCACCCCAGAGCCAGGGTGTGTGCAGGACCCACTGGCTTCTTCCTCTCCCCATGTGCACTTTATGGGGGTGCCAGAGCCAGTTCTAGACAAACCAGTCTTGACTCTGGACGTCAGGCTCAGAGGGAATTGGAAGCATCTGGCTGAGACAAGGCTTGCAGAGGGGAAGGAAACAGCAGTAACTTCTAGGGGGAAAGTTCTGGTGTTCTGGTCACCGAGGCATGGGCTGTCTTAGCCTCCTGCAGGGAAGGCAGCTTTGGAGCCAGGCAACCTAGATTCAAAGCCAGCTCTACCCCAAATTGACAGGAAACCCTAAGTGATACACGTGATGCCCTGAGGCTGACTTTCTCCTCCATCAAGTGCCTCGTGTAACCTACCTACAGCACCTGAGAAAACTTCCTTCTCAGTCTACCTTCCTTTCCCCTTTAATTCCTATACTAATATAATCAAAAGCCTTTAGTGGAGTCAATAATTCCGACTCCCAATTTAGTTTTTATCTTTATTATTTTATTTGATATTTTTTGAGTCGAAGTTTCATTCTTTCTCCCAGGCTGGAGGACAGTGGCACAATCACAGCTCACTGCAGCCTCAACTTCCTGGGTTCTGGCGATCTTCTTTTTTTAAAATTTTTTAAATTTTAAGGATGTGGGGCACAATTCAGGGTTAGGTATACAAATGTTCACTATGCAGGTACCCTTGATGATGAAGTGTGCCCCCCTCCCCTAGCAGTTTCCCACCACTGCCAATCCCATCTCCACCACCCCCCTGGCAGTTTCCCACTACTGCCAATCCCTTTCTTACAGTATTATGATAATGGCTCAAGGTCCGCTTATGAGTGAGAACATGTGGCACTCAGTTCTTTGATTCTGGGATAGGTCACTCAGTATTATAGACTCTAAGTCCATCCAGGTTTCTGTGAAGTTCATAATTTTGTCCTTTCTTATGACCCTGTAATATTCCATTGTGTATATGTACCACTTTTTAAAATTCAGTCCTCTTTCGATGGGCAGAGTGGTTGGTTCCATGTTTTTGCTATTGTGAATAATGCTGCAATGAACATGCATGTGCAGGTATCTTTGCCATAGAGTGATTTGAGTTCCTCTGGGTGTATTCCCAGTAGGGGGAGTAGCTGGGACTACAGGCGTGCGCCCCACGCCCAGCTAATTTTTTTGATTTTTCCCTAGAGATGAAGTCTTCTTATGTTGCCTAGGCTGGTTTCAAACTCCTGAACTCAAGCAATCCTCTCACCTTAGCCTCCCAAAGCACTGGGATTATAGGAGTGATCCCAATTCTCAATTTATTAAACTTGCTACCATGCCTGGCCCCAATTCTCAATTTATTAAACTCAGTGACAAAAGTAGTGCCAAGGATCTTTCTAGAATCTCTGCATCCTCTCAAGGGTGGTGACAGGACCCTGCTGTCCTTGCTGAGCTCTCAGACTTTTTTCAGTGTCATGTCTTTCTGCTTTTCCGGGATTTAAACCTGAACTCTGTTCTGCTGAGCACTCTGTGACTGGCTCATTCTAGGCTGGCTCCTGACACCAGCTCCATTTTGTTTTTCCATCATCCACCCAGTTGTGGGTTCTCTGACTGTCCACAGCATAGCACTGACCCTAGGTTCTTATTAAACAAGTATAAACACAGCATCACAAATATTAATTATATCCTCATATAAGCCCATGAGGCAGGCACCATGTTGATCCCCATATTAGAGGAAAATAAGGCACAGACAGGTTAAGTAATTTGCCCAATAGGACAGAGCTAGTGAGTGGCAGAGCCGGGATCAGGACAGGCTGTCTGGTTCCAGCTCTGTGCTCTACGGCTTCTGGGCTAGGCCGTGCCCTATAACACTTCAGCTGAAATGATGTTAAAAAAAAAAAAGTGCTTGCCTGAGACCTCAAGTCACCAATCATGTGGCAGACAATGATAAGTTATATTATCATCCAAATGGTGGTACATCTGCTCATGAAAGAGGGCTCTACTGGTAATTTCCCCAGGTTTCTGGGCATAAACGTGGACTGCCCTGGGCAAATCAGGGCTGAATGTGCTGGGACTCTGTTCACTGGGTCCTGTATAATCTTTCCTCCCCCCTCCTGTTTTTCCTTATCACCTCAAGAGTACACGACTTCTTAGGTTCTCCAGGTGCCCAGGTAGCTGTGCCCTGTGTCAGTTCACGAAAGCCAGGAGCCCACACAGAACAGAAGCTTTCTCTCATTCAGACTGATGGTCACGCCAAGCTCATGACACCTGCCCTGCTGATGAGGTTGGATTCTGAGGATGTTGTGGGACATTCAGTGCCCTGTGTGGAGCCCCTGGAATGATGCCACAGAAGCAAGAAGGTCATTTTTGATGCCAACGCACCCACAGGACCTGCCTCTTCCTAGGGACCTCCTTGGGCTCCTTCTCAGCTGATCACATAAGGGTCACCTGTGAAGGGGCCTGAGACATGTGGTTCTCGAGGAGACATCTGAGTGGAGTCATCTTGTTTGTTCAGTAAAGAAGCTTACAGTTGGCCTCGGTTGTCCCAGTACCTGGCTGAGGTCTCATGTCTCTCCAGGGTATCTGCAGAAATTCATTTCCACACAGGCAACTTAACTTGGGGCCGATCACTTCCTATGCCTGGCAGGTGTCCCGACCACTCAGCTTCCTGCTTCTGAACAGCCTGCCTCAAAGTTCCCTTTCTTTGATGCCTTTTCTTGCTCTGCAGAGCCCAGGTCTGCCCCATCTCCTGCAGGAAGCCTTCCAGAACTACCTTCACCTCTCCTCTAAAGTCATAAAACACCGAGGCATTGTTATGTGATTTAGAGGATTATTTAAACCCTCTGAGCTCCTGCCTTAAAAATAGGGAGAGGTAAGGCTCTTTGGTTTCTAGAATTCTGTAAAAACTTTCTTTTAGTTTATGTCATGTATATATGTCTTGCCCGCACATTAATCTCCTTCAGGCAACGGTAACATCTTCCCTTGAAAAAAAATCTCACACAAGCACTAGCATAGTTCTGGGCAAATATAGGGCCTGGCTCATAGCATGAGTTTGACGCCTTTGAGTTGTCAGTTGCTGAGCTGGTGCCCACACAGCCCTTTCCTGCTCCCTGTCACAGACCTATGTCTCCTGGGAGGCCATAGCATCATGCTCTGCAGATGGCCTCAGGCTTCACGAGCCCTCGTGGAATCTTCCAACTGCACCGCTCCTACACAGAGCTGAAGTGGCTTGCTGTGTTCTGACACTTCCTCCCCTCCAGCCCTCCAAGTCTCCTTTTATTTGCTACTGTCTCACCCTCATCCTTCAAATATCACTTGGGGACCACAGACACAGAGTCTATTTAATGGACAAAACAGAAAAAGCCCTTTCAAAACGCTGTCCACGAGGCAAATCTCATTTTTTAGGCATATTGGGAGCAGGTGGGGAGCAGGTGAATGAATTGACTCAAGATGGATTTTGCAATCTGGCAGAGATCACGTGGCACGTGGGTGTATGTGTGTGCATGCAGAAAGGGAGGAGATGGTAATTCTCACGGGCCAACGCACAAGGTGGGGGAGGTGGTGCCAACACCCCCAGGGGGCTTTCAGCAGCACGAGCAGTCGTTCTGCTAGCTCAGGACCGTCCTGGTATTAGCATGAACATCTTGGGAAACCTTCAGTCCCGGGGAAACTGTGACAGTTGGTAACCCTAGGCTTCAGTAGTTAACACCTGGTTTGGGTAGGTAATGCCAGGTTTAGATAGTCAACCCCAGGTTTAGGTAGTCAACCCCAGGTTTAGGTCGTTAACCCCAGATGTAGGTAGCTAACCACAGGTTTAGGCAGTTAACCCCAGTTTAGGGGAGGGCTCTGCTGGGCCATGAAAGATCAGAAGTTCATCTTCATTATTTACAATATAAATTGAAAACTTTTGGACAGTTAGTGTTGAAAATTATGTCTATAAATATCAAATTCCTATGCCTTCTTTACAGTGTTATGGGCTGAATGTTTGTGTCCTCCAAAATGCATATGCTGAAATCCTAAACCCCAAAGAATGGTGTTAGGAAGTGGGGCCTCTGGGAGATGAATAGGTCATAAGGATGAGGTCTCATGAGTGAGACTAATACCCTTTATAAAAGAGACCTCAGAGAGGTGCTTTATACCTTTCACCGTGAGAGGACAAAAGCAAAGAAGGTTGCCAATGAACCAGAAAATAGGCCCTTGCCAGATGGAGAATCTGTTGGCACCTTGATCTTGGACTTTCAGCCTCCAGACTGTGAGAAATACATTTCTGTTGTATATAAGCCATCCAGTTTAGGGTATGCTGTAAAAGCAGCCTGCGTGGGCTAAGACACAGATAAACACATCTGCATATACAACTTCATGCTTGGATGTGTATACGCATTACTCAGACACCCAGGAGAGGTGTCTTAAGTGAGTCCCTCTCTTTTTGCCCAGGCCTAGCCAGAAATATCCAGGGTCTTTTAGATTTACAAAGAGTCAAAAATGACTGTAGCATGCCACCCGACAGAGAGCACTAGGCTGGAGCTGTGGGTAGGGGGATGACCAGGAGATGCTCTGGTTTTCTGATGCCACGTATCAGGGTTTTGCATCGATGAGCAGAATTTGCTTAAAGACGGATGTGACCAGAACTGAGCTTCTTTGGGAGTGTGGGTCTCTTGCTGCTCCAGCCCTCAGCCTGGTTCAGAAGATGCCCCAAGTCTGTGAGCAGCATTGGCCAGGGGCCTCCCACCCATCTGGGAGGCTGGCTCGGCTGAATAAGGACATCTTTGAGCTCAGCAGGGAGCATCTGAGGAAATATTTTAAAATGCAGCTAGCCTTCTGCTGTGAACTCAGTAATTAGCACTTCTGGAAAATCACTGCACTCCAAAATTTGAGCAAAATGAAAATGTTAATTAATAAAGTAAAATTTCTAACTCCTTATACTATCAGGAGAGATTTAAGCTGCAAAATATCATTTGGCATTATGAAAATGTGACTTGGAGGAGACTTAATGGAGTCATCATAGTAAGGGTCTCCCTTCGTGGACCCATTGGCATTTGCTTTCCCTTATTAGAAACTAGCATGCAATGCAACTGCCAACATGGAGTTATCTTACAACTCACAGTACATTTAGAAGCTACTGCCTTGTAAAAATTCCTCTAAGGGGTGCCAAATTACCACCCTTTAATCTGTAAGCCTCTGGTGAGATGGAATGAAATTTGCAGTAGAAAAATAAAGAGGAGAGAGACCAGTTTTCAAATAATAGTACCACAAGGAGAAGAGGATAATGAGTGGGTGGCCTTTCAATGCCCTGAACATTTAATTCATGAGATGTGTGTGTCTCTCTATAGAAAATCTGCATTAAATATGACCCCTACCTATCACTATATACAAAAGTCAACTCTAAAGGGATCAAAGACCTAAACATAAAAACTCAAACTATAAGAACTTTAGAAAATGCAGGAGACACCCTTATGGAAATTGGAACTGGCAACCAATTCCTGATCAAAACCACAAATGTCCACAAGAGATAAGATGGACAAGTGGGACCTTGTCAAACTGAAAAGCTTCTGCAAAGCAAAAGAAACCATCAAGAGAGAAGGGAGATAGTCCACAAAATGGGAAAAAATCTTTGCCAACTGTATATCTGACAAAGGTCTAACATCTAGGATCTACAAGGAACTCAAACGTGCCAAAAAGAAAAAAACAAATGCCCCATTAAAAAGTGGGCAAAAAGCCGGGCTCGGTGGCTCAGCCTGTAATCCCGTGCCTTGGGAGGCTGAGGTGAGTGAATTGCCTTAGCCTGCGGGTTCGAGACCCGCCTGGGCAACTTGGCGAGACCTCATCTCTACAATAAATCAAAAAATTAGCCGGGTGTGGTAGCGCGCGCCTGTAATTCCAGCTACTTGGAAGGCTGAGGCGGAAGGATCGCTGGAGCCCAGCAGGTCGAGGCTGCAGTGGCTGGGAGTGGCCACTG
>CAUYQG010282855.1:0-20994 GCA_963574415.1 Tarsius wallacei | reverse complement strand
ACGCCCGGCTAATTTTTTGATTTATTGTAGAGATGAGGTCTTGCTTGCCCAGGCGGGTCTCGAACCCGTGGGCTCAGGCAATCCACTCACCTCAGCCTCCCAAAGGCGCAGGATTACAGGCTGAGCCACCGAGCCCGGCTTATCCTTCTTCTTATAGCTCTCATCACCTATTTATACTCTATAAATTTACTTTATTATTATTTTTAAAAATATTTTGTCTGCTCCCACTAGAAAGTAAGCTTTATTTTATGAAGGCTAGACCCATGCCTGACACATAGCCTACTCAATATTCATTTATTGCATGAAAGGGTACATCAGTGAGTTTTACCAATATCCACGCTCTTTCACAAACATGCTTTTTCTATAAAACAGTTTTCATTCATAATTAAATTTTCCTAAAGCGCAAATAAACTCGGTTCAAGTAAGAAAGCATTTGAAAAGTATCACATGATTAAATTAAAGGCACAAAAGCAATAAAATGAATTTAAAATTAAAATTCCAACCTTATAGTTGAATATGGCCCTTGATAGAAACTTAGGGTTCCCTTTGACATTATGGAAACTTCTTCTGCCGTTGGCAAAACATAGGGTGTATATCACCCACGCAGCGGATATCTGATTTGCAGTCATACATCATTAGTGATTGTGTATTTCATCCAGGGAGCTAAGAGCACATTAAAACACTCACTTGCTGTCTTTACTTTAAATTTCATTGCCATCCTTAGTTGAAATTAGGCCCTGAGCATTTCTATAATGTAGTTGTTAATTGAATTGCCTTTTTTTTCCATGTGAAAGTGTTCTATTATGATCGAATTGGCAGCAGCTATAAGCAAACATGTTTAAACTACTGTTCTATAATTCTCACTCATTGTAGAATTGATCTTAATGGATGCAAAAGAGAAAGCAATACCTAAAAATGTAAGACTAAGCACTCAGAGGCTTTGATATCAAGGAAACATTTAAAGACTTTTTTTTGTAAAGGTCATCAAACAGCCAACTGTTCCCAGGAAAGGGAAAGCTGGATTGTGCTTTTCCTCGGGTTCTGACCTAGTTTCTCTTGGGACTGTTACGGGCTACTGTGTGAAACTGTCTAGAAATGTTGCACACTAACTATTCTGTGGCTCATCTCTTTCCCATATATGTCAAATTTCAAATATATGAAAACCAGTCTAATTCTAGATACTCTAGTTTAAACTGCTGTCATAATTATTTGATTCGTTTATCTATTAACAATTCAACAGGAAATTGGCTTCTTAGAAAAGTCGCATATTCAGAAATTGGAATGGTGGAGAGTCAAACCATAAAAGCAAGAATGAGTATAGTCAGATAAATTCAATCAGCATATCGTGTGTGTGTGTGTGTGTGTGTGTGTGTGTGTGTGTGTATTCTGCTACCTTGTGCATTCTGCTGTAAAAGGCACTTAGTCTAAAGAAACAGAAATAAATCAGATGATGCATGATACCTCTTTTAACAGAAAAAAACCCCTGAAGTTTAAAAATAGGAAAGAATTTGGACAAAGCTTCCCTGACAGTCATTGGAGAGCTGGAATTCAAAACCAAATCTGCACTACTTTATATGTGTGTATATATAATTTATTTTCTTTGTATAAAAATGTTACTATTACTGGTTCTTTGAGGACTGATCCACCCAGTCTTGGCCTCTTTATACAATGTCTGTTATCTGGTGTTTAAAAATGGAATCTGTTTTATGAATCTGTCCAGAGCTCAAGCCCAAGTGCCTGACCACATGACATAATTTTCTAACCAGCTGAATCAACTGACGATGTCAAGGAGTAAGAAGTTTAGAATACATTGTTTTTTTTATATTTGCTGACTGTACACCTGTTAACATAGTCAGGGGATTTGTCATTTATTTTTAAGATAAATTAGTCACTCTGGCATTCAGTACTTGACTATAACCTTTACAACGCACGGTTAAGGACACTGGGTCTTGGGCTAGATGCTCTTCTGATATCAAACAAGAAGAAAAGGGAGACTGCACACAGGGCTTAAAAGAAAAGTTGTCTTCCTGTTGCTCTCCTGCACTAATTCAATTTAAAAAGATCGTCTTCGCCATATCTTGTCTAATATCTTTTAGATATGTTTCCGCCGAACACCATCAGTAAATGTCCTGAATATTGGAGTATTTAAAATTATATAGCAAAAAAAAAGGCCAAGAACAGGAGGCACTTGAGTGGACATGAGTTACATTAGATTGAATTCTTTCAGACCTGGAAGTCGGTCTCCTGTGATAAGCTGACATTTCAGTGGTCATAAGCCTCCCCACTGTCACTGAGTTTTCAAAGGATTCTGCCCCTCAAGTGACAGATTTGATATCTGCCTGAAATCAGCCAAGGACTTTCTTAAATGTATTATGACAGAAGCAGGGAGAACATTCTCCAGAGAAATTAACCTCACAAAATTACCAATGTCAAGTTTTTCTTGTAAGAAAAAAAAAATAAAGTTCCCTAAATTTGTTTAAAATTAATAGAAAATCTAAGGCCACAATTCTGCCGATCTTTCTTAGACTATGTAAATTGTAACATATCTAACAACAAGATTACAGAAGAGCATTAATCCTAAATTCAGAAAGAAAGAAATAAGTCACAGAGCACAGAAAAAGAACCAAAAAGTCATTTGCGTGATGTGAGGGTGTTTTGTTTTGTTCTGTTTTCTTATTTCTTACTTTTTAAAGAGCATTAATTTAGAAAAAAATCAGTGTAGGTGAAAATTCCTAGTGTGAGAAAGCAATTTGGGATTTCTTCCTATCTGAGGCAGTAGTTACCAGATGCTGCAGGACTCCCAGCCCCCAAGAGCATAGGATTCAAGAGTCCCTGTCCTCCATAAGAACTGTTAATAGCCATTCCACTCAGAAAGTGCCGTATGTTATTAGGAAAGATTATGGCTGTTGATAAGACGATGGGCAATTGCAATTGTAATTCTCAAATTCAATTCAACAGATGTGCAGAATGAGTAATTCTCTGTCTACTTTAAACTTACAGACCGCTGGGCTCAGCCACTGCTGTCCTAAGCAAAAGCTTTCATTTACCATTGGCCCAGGATGCTCTTCCCCTCTGGTATGTAGATTGATGACTCAGTCCTTGGGTTCCCATCACTTTCCAAAACTCAGCATCATGTTTAGAAAGATTTTCCAAATGGTCCAAAACACCGTTGACGCTCTTCCTAAAACCTAGGCTGGGATATTTTAAAAGATACTTATGTAAAACTAAAGCACTCTCTACTTATTTACTAATTGTTTTATTTGTTTGTTAGTCCATGTAATTGTCTTCTGCAGTCCCAGAACCGTGGAAGGAAAATTGTTCTGTAGGTGGGAACGCGCACTCACCGGGCCACTCTGAGATAACTGGGGTCAGGGTGGGCAGACTGCAATATTGGTTAGGTCAGCCCAGTGCAGTTGCCCTTCCTCAATTGCAGTCAAGCCTTTCACCCAGGACTTAGGAAGAATACCAAACAAAGGCACTGGGTAAACCACAGAGAAAACAAAAGAAAAAGAAGAAACAAGAATACACATATGCATATAGGCACATAATTGTATTAAGACGGATTCATAGGAAGAGTACAGAGTGATTCTTGTGTTACCCAAGTCGCTTAAAATACAATATTATCTATGAAATAAATGTTTGCAATAGCCAGGTGGATAGTTTGTTCTTGCTCCGGTGCCTGTTCTTGCATTGTCTACCTCTGTATCATTCTGCAATCGCACACTTTACTTGAGATCTGGCTTTCTAGAGACTGAACTGTTTCAAACTTCAGTATTGTGCTGATAGAACAATTGAGAAAAACACTCTGAATTTAGAAGTTCTATCTTTAGAACATATTACCTTCTGTTCTTCATGTGCAGACTTTGCAGTATAAAGAGGCTTTCTTATGTATATACTTTCAAAAATCTCTAAGACTCTTGCTCCTAAAACTTATACCTGTTCCTGCTTTTTACTTTTTTAAAAGTGTTGTGGCCAGGCGTGGTGACTCAGCCTGTAATCCCAGCACTTTGGGAGGCCAAGGCTAGAGGATTGCCTGAGCCTGGGGGGTTAAGACCAGCCTGGGCAACTTGGTTAGGCCTTGTCCCTACAATAAATCACAAAAACTAGCAGAGCATGGTGGTGTGCACCTACAGTTCCAGCTACTTGGAAGGCTGGGGCAAAGGGATTGCCTAAGCCCAGCAGATCGAGGCTGCGATGGCTGTGTGTGTGCCACTGCACTGCAGCCTGGGTGACAAGACTGAGACTCCAACTCAAAATAAAATAAAATAAAATAAAATAAAAAAGTGTTGGGCATCATCCTCTAAATACAAAATGTTATGACTTTATTGATGCAGTACCCTACAGCTTCCTAGAACAACAGTGTGGGAGTTTGTAAGGGGGAAAAAAGTTCACCCAGTGTGAATGACAGTTTCAAGTATCATTTTTCCATTGTCAAAATGATAGATATTGTTATCGACATCATCACCATCGAAACTGTGTATTTTGAGTTTTCACTATCTGCTAGACAGTGCTATTCTCTTTACATATATTTTCCACTTGATCCTTCAACAATTCTATGAGATAAACATCTGTTAATCTATTTTACAGTTAATGAAACTGCAGCTTAGCAAAATTAGGCCATGTTTGGAAAGTAAAAATGTTGGAGAATTTGTTGTTTCTGTGTATGGACCACATGGTAGCTGGCTGATCACTCACAGGGAAAGTGGAAGAAGAAGATAGGTACAAGAATGATAGTGGAATATAGAATCCATTAGACATTCCTTCAGCAAAAGATACTAATAAAATACAGAGATGAAGGAACTGCAATTAATTGCATGCATGCCATGTTCCATATAGAGACACTATGTAAAATCTCATTTAACCCTCACCCTAAACCAAAGTAGTGATAATATGTCTCTTTTTACACATACAAGAAAGAAGGAACGGGAAAAGTAAGTAAATTTTCCAGAGTCAATAAGCCAGTGAGTGGGAATCTAGATTAATCCAGATGCCTCAGTTTCTAAAGTGTATACTCATTTTATGATATTTCATCTTATAAAGTAATGAGACAAGAATGAAAATAAGTGAACAACAGTTTAGGTATCTGTATTAGGGATTAAAAGAAGAAGGTATTTTGATGCAGTATTTTTCAGAAAAGTCTTCATGAATAGAATCATGCCTGTACTGGTTCTCAAAGTATAAGTAGGGCTTGAATAAATGCAAACGAAGGTTGCTCTAGGTGAGAGAGGTGTGGAAACAGACTGGGGGTGTTCAAAGTGATCCCGCCAGTGGTGACATGTCAAGAGAAAAGGCTGGACGATTCACTCAGGAAGAAGTTCCATTTTTAGAAATTAAGGGAAGCAAATAAGGTCTTCAGAGGAAAAGAGACTTCTGTTTTTGTTTTGTTTGTCATAAGCAGACTGCAGCATTTATCTTAAACCCAGGGAAGTGAGCATTTCAAAAAGAGTTGTGGGGAGGATCTTGAAGACCAAATTTATTGGTTGATTGATGGTTATTAATATATGCCAGGCCTCCTTCCAAAGCATATTTGAGCTTGTTGATAAAGATGCTTTCAGTTCCACAAAGTACAGCAAATGGCATTACAGGTTGTAAAGAGCCAAGTGGACGAATTGATAGAGTCCTAGGTATGGTGACGGAGAAGAGGGTGGTCACAGGCAGCACCTCAGAAAGCATCTTCAGGTCAGCAGTAGGAGTTGAGGTTTGACTGGAATTTGTGAGTGAACAGGTGTTGAGAAAGGGAGGAAGTGCTTACAGCTCTGTCAAGTAATTTGGTAGAGATTATAAGGAAAGAGTTGGTTAAAGTAACAGAAAAAACAGAGATGTCAAAGAGGGAAAGGTTTAAAGATGGTGTGTGTGTGTATCTGTGTGCATGTATGTGTGTTTAGATAAATAAGACTTGTACATGTTTGGAGGCTGAAAGAAAGAAGGCGACCATTGCCTTGCTAGACTCTGTTCTGGCCATGTGCTCTTTGAGCACTTTGAGCTATGGCTGTCGCCATGCTTCTTGGCTCTGGCCCCCTCCGCCACCTTGAATCTTCTGTCCCCCTTCTCTATCTCTCTCTAATTTACTTTTATTTTTTGTTTTTGCTTTGTTTTGTTTTGTTTTTTTGAGTTGGAGTCTCACTCTGTCTCCCAGACTGGAGTGCAGTGGCCACTCACGGCCACTGCAGCCTCTACCTGCTGGGCTCTGGCGATCCTTCCGCCTCAGCCTTCTGAGTAGCTGGAACGACAGGCACGCGCTACCACACCCGGCTGATTTTTTGATTTATTGTAGAGATGAGGTCTTGCCAAGTTGCCCAGGTGGGTCTCGAACCCGCGGGCTCAGGCAATGCACTCACCTCAGTCTCCCAAAGCGTGGGATTACGGGCTGAGCCACGGAGCCCAGCTTCTAATTGACTTTTAAATAAACTTTTCTTTCCTTGTCTTTTTGGGTTGCAAATCTTTGTGTTACCAGTGTTGTGCCCTGTCTGGACCCTATCTCTATCCTAACAGATACTCTGTGACATTAAAGTGTAAATGACTGTTTACAAAAAGAAAGAACCAGAGAGAGAGAGAGACAGAGAGAGAGAGAGAGAGAGAGAGAGAGAAAGAAGAAGGAGGAGGAGGAGGAGGAGGAGGAGGAAAGGAAGGAAGGAAGGAAGGAAGGAAGGAAGGAAGGAAGGAAGAAGGAAGAAGGCAGTGGTATCAGATCTTGACCAAAAAAAGACAAACAAAAATCACCTAAAACAAATAGTATCTAGGATAAACAGGAAGAACTAGATCTGTTACATGCATCTATATTTTTGCTTATTCTGTTTCACTTGTAAAGGCTACCTGTTTCCACTTTTATAACTTGAAAAACTTTACTAAACATGAATACACAAGTTTTGTTTCATTCCTTTAAAAGTTATTTTTAAAAAATTTTAGATTCGGGGGGACACACGAGTGTTCATTACATGGACATATTATGTAGTAGTGGGGATTGGGTTTCAGGGGACCCATTCCCCAGCTAGTGATAGTGATCGTTGTGCCCTGTAGGTAGTTTTTGAACCCTAGTCCCCTCCTCCTCGCTTCTTATTAGTGTCCCCTGTGTCTATTATTTCCATTCTTTGGGACACCCCTTCTAACAAACCTTCTCTAGGCCCCAATTAATGTCATTTATTTCCCCTAACCTTGTGCTTAAGGCATGCACACATTTTGCACGTGTATATTATGATCCTTGTATTATCAAATACTTATTTCCTGTTCTAGATCCCTCACTCTTTTATGCCTAAGCACATGATTATTTACTAACTTTGCCTCCCTATCATTTATATGCTTTTAATTCTGATCAAGGACTCCTTGTTGAATGAGTTAAATAGCGTTCACTTGTATTCTCACTGATTCGAAAATTGTAAAGCAGTTTTCATTTTTTTACTGTATTAAGCCCCAGTCCCTAATACTGGTTTTGTTCCTCAGATGGTTCTCAATTAATTGCTGAATGTGAATAGAGGAATGAATGAATGGGATTGATGACATGGCCTTAGATTTGAGAAGAGGCTATTTTTCATGACATTCTCTTCCCATTAGTCATGACTGCAATTAAATCCCTGTCTGAAAATGGATATCAGGAAAGATAAATGTTGCTGAAAAGAGAGAACTTAGGGAAGGAAATACAGAGATGGAACTTTTATTTGCCATAAAAGAGGGAAGTTAATAACCACCAATATACGGAAACTAGGCATAAGACCACCTTCACTTCTTTGAACCTATCTTACAGGGGATGCTGAGTTCTTAATCATTAAGCTCTAGTTCATTGATTGAGTCTCATTTCTCAGGCCTTAATAGCTGAGTAGCTCTTTATGGTGGTCTTCAAGCGCAGACACTCGACAACTGTCAATACATAACAATACGTGTGTTATACATGTTGCTCATTTTATGTAACATGAACCTAAGAAAATGACTAACAAGTTTATGAAAAATCAAATTTGGTGGAAGGAAGAGTTGAGATCAACAATATTATGAGATGTATTACTTCTCACGATGGTGCTTTAAGAAGAACTTATTCAGAATTTGTTGTATTTTGTTCTGAAGTACCATTGCAACTGAAACACACTGTATATTTTTGTAATACAATTAGAATCTATTCAAAGTGTGTGTTTGGAATTGTGTTGAAATTAGCTTTATTCTTAAGCCGCAAAAATACATTATTCTAATTTATAAAAGTTTTATATGAAATCTGATTAGTGAAAGACGGTCTTAATTCAGCCTTTGTTGTTGGCATCTTTCGTTTAACAGAACTTTAAGTGAGCATTCTGGGTGCCTGGACAAAAATTATATAGAAACATGGGAATTGCTTTTTACAGAGTTCAGTTCCATCTGATTTACAATTTGTCAAAAAAAAAAACTCATGTTTGTACTGCAATTAGATTTTACCTTCAAATTGCGTGCTTTTTCTTTCAAACTTTCAGCTGATGCAGGCTCACAAATAAAAACGAAGTTACACACCAGTGTAACAGCACATTGTATGAAAAAATATACAGGGCAGATGTAGCCCAACTACAAGATTTTTATTCATGCTCAAACTAGTGGTTGTATTACCTGGGATTTGACACCTACCATGAATTGGTTTTCTTTTCAAATATCAACCTTATATTCAATGTTCTTTCTTCCTTTCAATAGTCAAAATTCCCTGTATCAAAGAATATCTTTGCATGCTTGAGACCCTATGATGTGGCTAGCTCTTCTCCAAAACAAGTTAATAAATCTAGGTGTTACTAGTATTATATTGCACTGAAGAGCCTTCTAATTCTCTTTCTTAAGGTTTGTACTTGACCAGACCAGAGCAGCAGGTTATTCAGAGAAAATCTAACTCTTTCTTAATCAGCATGGATTAGTTCAATTACTTTTCATGAGAGCCGCTTTATGTAGCATTTGCTTACACATCTTTACATGTGCGGCATGTTTAATTCTGATAGCAACAGTGTAAGGTAAGCATTCTTCCTTTACTCAATCCATAAGTTAGTCCACTGAGGCAAATCTCAATAAGTGTTCCAGTCCCACTCATTTTTAAAAGATCATGCTTAGCTTGTCACCTAGTACTCTGATTTCAAGTTCTGTGTAACACAAAAGAGAAATTATCTTCTTCCAAAACAGTTTATCAGTCTGCAATTATTTATTGAGCATATACAGTGGCCAAAACTGAAAGAAAGAAAGAAAGAAAGAAAGAAAGAAAGAAAGAAAGAAAGAAAGAAAGAAAGAAAGAAAGAAAGAAAGAGCTTGCTACAGCTCAGAACTCAGGGAGGGGAAGGTGTAGTCTTGTTTTAGTTTTTTTTTTAAAAATTAGGAAGCACAAATTCATGAATGATGTTTCACTCAATTAATTAAGAAAAAGGGATGGGGTGGAAAAATAATTGGCAGATATGTTATATGTGTCCATGCTTTTGCATTCATACATCTCACTGCATCTCAATGATTTTCATTTTGGGAATATTTTCTCAGCATATATGGATACAATTGAGATAACTGAGAATTTTTATACTGCAGAGTGGTTTTGCAGAATCCCTTACTTGAGACACACACCTTCACCAAATAGATTAAGGGCGATAAGTCACAAAATCACCAACAAAATGAAACTTAGAGCTACCTTCTAGATTGTATTTAAAACCTCCACAAAAAGTCATTCTTATGTTCTCAGATGATAAAATGTAGAGTAATGAGTGACTTTTTTGGAGTCTTTATTGGTTGACTTACATACTTACCTAAACATCTTAGTACAGATCTTTAAAATATCCTTGACTTTAAATGATCAAATCACACAGTGCAAACATAAGAAAAGTTATCCTTTTGTGGCAAAATTAATCAGCCCATAATAAAGGATTTTAAGCCGAGCTCGGTGGCTCAGCCTCTAATCCTGCGCCTTTAGGAGGCTGAGGTGAGTGGATTGCCTGAGCCCGTGGGTTCAAGAGCCACCTGGGCAACTTGGCGAGACTTCATCTCTACAATAATTCAAAAAATCAGCCGGTCGTGGTAGCGCGCGTCTTTAGTTCTAGCTACTTGGAAGGCTGAGGAGGAAGTATCGCCAGAACCCAGCAGGTCGAGGCTGCGGTGACCAGGAGCGTGCCACTGCTCTCCAGCCTGGGTGACAGAGTGAGACTCCAATTCAAAACAAACAAACAAACAAAAACAAGCAAAACAAACAAACAACAACAAAACAAAAGGATTTTAAAATTCTTGATTGTCTTTTTATAATCATCAGTGCACTTAAAATTGGAGCCTATGTGTATTGCCTCAGAGATTCTTACACCTTAGACAGGGTTCTTCCGGGATACTTTTTACTTCCTGCTGTCAGTCTCTGTATAGGCTAGAGCTGTAGGCATCCTCCCCAGGCCAAGTCCGGAAGCTCCACAGGGAGATTCAGGATGGTCCTGTACCTATGCTGACCACTCTGCAGGCGAATGCGGGGACTCCAATGCGATAGAATCCCAAGGGCCTGCTTTCTGTCACTCCGACTGCCTGGAGAGCTATCAGAGAAAGTCAGTTGCTTTCTTTTATTTAGGGTTTTATCTCAGTGGCTCCATTTTAAAGAGAAAAAAAATTGATCTCTGAGTCAACCTGCATTTACCTATTATAGGATCATATACAGCCAGGGCCCTGGAAATATTTGAAGAACCATCCAATTATTTTATTATTATTCACTACATCTCTGACATCTTTTGATTTGGAGTTGAGAAATATTTTTTGTCTTTTAGACATGACTTTTTTTACCAATCGTAAATTGAACTTCTTGAAACAACGTATGTGTGTGTAAAGGTTTCTACTTTTATCATCCATGTTTTAACCTTTGAGACTTTTTGGAGAAATTTGGCATAGCATAGGTTCCAATGCAAAAACCAACAAATAAACATGCATATAACCTCACATACAAATACTTGTAAGTGGATTAATATAATAAAAATTTCTCTTTAGAGAAGTGTGAGAACATGATTTGGAAAAACTAAAACATGAATGTACTTCCTCACAGTTTATATTACATATTAGTTTTAAAAGACTCATCATAGCCGAGCTCAGTGGCTCAGCCTGTAATCCCACGCTTTGGGAGGCTGAGGTGAGTGGATTGCCTGGTGCTTATATAACCCTAAGTCCAAGTCGATTGGCTAGCACTAGCTGTGAGCTGTAACTGTTCTGATTGGTCAGTATTAAGGAACAATCAGCAGGAGGTAGGGGTCTAATGGCGAGCTGATTGGTTGCTTTTCAATTACAGCAATGAATACTTAAGCTCTAGTTTGAGAGGCTGGCAGGGAGCTTGTTTACCAATGCTGTGAGCCTGAGAGGCCTGTGTGGGAATTTGTTGCATTGCTGCCAGAGGACCCTCCTGTCTAGCTTTTTTTTTTTTTTTTTTGAGTTGGAGTATCACTCTGTCGCCCAGACTGGAGTGCAGCAGCCGCACTCTGTCGCCCAGACTGGAGTGCAGTGGCCGCTCCCGGCCACCGCAGCCTCGAACTGCTGGGCTCCAGCGATCTTTCCGCCTCAGCCTTCCAAGTATCTGGAACTACAGGCGCGCGCTACCACACCTGGCTGATTTTTTGATTTATTGTAGAGATGAGGTCTCACCAAGTTGTCCAGGCGGGTCTCGAACCTGCGGGCTCAGGCATTCCACTCACCTCAGCCTCCCAAGGCGCAGGATTACAGGCTGAGCCACCCAGCCGGACCTGTCTAGCTTTTCTCTAGCTATCTCCTGTCTCACTTTCACTCTCTTCCCAATCATTGTTAGCTTAAGTTCAAATCAGTTGATTTTTTTTTTTCAATTTGGCCTTTTTATGTAAAATAGGAAACTCTGGTCAAGGCCAAAGGATCTCTTGGAAGGAACTGAAGACCAGCCTGGCCAATATAGTAGGACCCTCGACTCTAAAAATAATAAAATAGAAAATCCTACTAATATAAAAAATATCACTATACTCCTCTGAGTCATGAGGTAGCATAACATCTGTGTTGTGTGACTTCTTTTTAATATTTCAATTCAGATTCAGGTGGAGTGCATAAACATTGTATGCATCTGTTGGCTTTAAATAACTAATTTGACTTTCTAAACATCGTGTTAAATATAAAACTTAAGTTTCATTATTCCCTTGCATTTGTATTTACCTCATGAAATTAAAAGCTGGTTAATTTAAATTGTGTAGGATAAATAACTATTTTTTTCATGTAAATGCAATTTCAGTTTAATTAGCAAAATATTATGTAAATATATGTAAATTATCAGTTAAATATTTACATAATATAAAATTTAAAATTTTCTATTTACTTATTCACATATACCTGGAAACAGTCAATATGGCTTGCATAATTTATGCCTGGGGATTTTAGGCACAAAGGCACTTGAGTTAGTTATGTGGTTAAAATATTCAAAACAAAACTTGTTCAAACTATGCAACATCCAGCAAGTCACAAAAATGTTTACAGCATTTCTAACAGCTCTTTTCTGTAAATATATCTGACCATCTCTACAGGCTACTACCCATACAGAGAAATGATAGAGAGAGAGAAAAAAACATAGAAAAATATATATGAAGAAAACTGGTGTTGTGCAAAGTCCAGAAGTAGTTATTTAAAATCCACTAGTGATTATCCAACCAACAAAATGCTTTGATCAAAACAGATTTTAAAATGTGATCTATTTTTCAAGGATCCCATGAAATAATAAAATGAAAAGAAAATAATCATGTTTAAGGAGAATATGGAAGTTTAAAAAGGTGTTAAAAGTATTTTTTTTAATCACACTAAGAAAAACTATTAACTAAAAAAGTGCCTAGTGAATTATGTGTGGACCTAAAAAAAGGTTTAATATAATTGAATATACTCTATATCCAAGTCGCTTTTCCCATAAGTGCTTAAGATGTTATGCTAATTACTGGCAGTGTTAAGCAAGATAATTACATTTAAAATAATTTTTTCAAAGTCCTTCTATTCATTTTAATATAGTTACTAAAATATAAAGGTTATATGCTTAATAATCACTTTTCAAAGATAAGAGTTACTGAAAAATAGGAGATTTAATTATCTTTTTTGTAGTAATCTGGTGAAGCAACACAAAATTCGATGTACAGCGTGGAGAGCACAGCGCCCCCTGGTGGACCAGTGTCATTTTTGCGATTGCCCTGGGTATACCAGATACCTAAGAGGAGGAAGTCAGGAAAAGTTTCCCTCAAATTTGGCAATCTTACTTGACTGGAATAAATTAATGCACTTTCTGCATGTTTTTCTCCCTTTTCTAGAATGACCTTGAACAATTACCAAGAAATGTCTACTAATTTGTAATGAATTTTGAACTTAACCTCTTTGGTAGAATTTGCATAGTGCTCTCCTAAGGAAAAAGTTTTTCTCTCAGGATAATCAGAATTATGTCATTCTTAGGCTTCTAAATATGACAAGCAATGAAAAAAAAATGGCCCCTGCCCTGACAAATATGCTGAATATTGTTGTACAAAGTAGTTTAGCTTTTTTGGATGCATAAAAATGTCTAGCAGAGTTTACATAAATCACTTTTCCTGGATGGCATCTTTAAATGAAGAACTGGAGACATTGCATATTTTACAACCAATACAGTTCTTACACTGGAGTCTAATTTTGTTAAAATTCAATTATTCATTTCTCCATCGCTAGTCTATTTTGAAAATAAGACCTCTTCTAGTATTTTACCCATGTGTCTATAAGTTAAAGTACCACAAATTAAATCCAGAATACATTTATATATACACATCAGCACACCAAGAGATGTGTACACCTTCATCAGCTTTTAAAAGTATTTACAGAGGTACAGTGAGTAAGTATTGAATCTTTACTCACCAGGAGGCTTCTTACCGGAGTTGTTTTCTTAATGACTCCGTGTGTGATGTATACGTTGGACAATTATGCTACCAATTGAAAGACAACAGTGATTGCCTACATTTAGAATAGTTAGAGCCAGTTTTAACATAGTAATCTAGCACTATAGAATATAAGCAAATGCTTTTTAAAAACCCTCTGTTTGTTTTGTTTTAAGAATATGGCACTAGAGTGCAAATAACACCAGTGAAAATAAAAATTCAGAACTGCATTAAGATTAATTTGTTTTATATTTATTATTGTATCATTTATATACTTATTATTTCATGGATGCTTCAAATATAATGATGAAACAGTTCCAACTACAACAAAATATTTATTGAGTCAGAAATATGAGTATGACATTCACTCAAAAGATAGCATTAATCAAATGAATGCTAGCGTCACCATGCACAGGCAGGTCAGTCAAAGCAAAAGGTGGAAGCACAGTTGAATGAACATCGTTCTACACATTGCTTCCATAATTAATTCAACTTTAAAAAGAATACATAGATAACAACACTTAAAATGTGTATACATTTTTTGGCACCCTGTAGATTGTAAACTTTATTGAAGTATAATTTGAATTATAGTAATATAATTTGGATTTGTTTGTTTTTTGGAGTGAGGATCTCACTGTGTCACTCAGGCTTGGGTGTAGTGGCAAGATCATGGCTCACTGGAGCCTTGACCGCCTGGCTCAAATGATCCTCCAGCCTTAGTCTCTTGAGTAGCTGGGACTACAGGCACCAGTCACACACCACCACACCCAGTTAATGTTTTTTTTTGTTTGTTTTTAATTGAGAGTGGTGGTCTTGCTGTGTTGCTTAGGCTATAATTTCTGTTTTGAAAACTTTTTTTTTTTTTTTTTTGCCGGGCTCAGTGGCTCGGCCTGTAATCCCGCGCCTTGGGAGGCTGAGGTGCGTGGATTGCTTGAGCCTGCGGGTTCGAGACCCGCCTGGGCAACTTGGTGAGACCTCATCTCTACAATAAATCAAAAAATTAGCCGGGCGTGGTAGCGCACGCCTGTAGTTACAGCTACTTGGAAGGCTGAGGCAGAAGGACTGCCGGAGCCTAGCAGGTCGAGGCTGCGGTGGCCGGGAGCGGCCACTGCACTCCAGTCTGGGCGACAGAGTGAGACTCCGACTCAAAAAAAAAAAATTTTTTTTTTCTAATTTGTTTTCTCATGACTTATCTTCATGATTGTTCCTCATTTTTCAGGGTAACAATGTAGACTGTTGTCAGCATCATCGTTGTGGCAACCCCTCTCCAAAATCTTCTATTTCATCATCTTACTTAAATAATTTGTGTTCTTTAACTAGCCAGCATATAGCAATCAGTTATAATCCACTACTTTGCACATTTCTAAAAGAGTTAGTTTAATTTTTTTTAATTTTTAATTTTAAAGATGTGGGGTACAATTCAGATTTAGGCATACAAGTGATCATTGTACTGGTAAAGTTTGGGCCTCACTTTGGTCCCCACTTTGCCTGGTTTGAGATCGGGTGCCCTTATGGGTGTTGTGTCCTTTCGTCCACGACCCCCACTACCCCAATTCTGGAAGAGTTGGTTTAATTTTTAAGAAAAAAAAATCATTTAAAACTCTACTAGAAACTATCAGAGGTAAAAAATAGAAAATTAATGTACTTTCTTCTTATTCCAGTTTCTATTAATAACCATCAAGTTCAGGGATACTCTTTTGAGAGTCTGAGAATTTGCATATCTGACTTGAAGTTTGAGTCCACATCCCTCAAGGTCTTAGTTTGTATTATAAAAGAAAGCCAACCCACACATGAAGAGATGTCCAAAGCTTTCCATAAGGCAATATGAGTTATTTCTAAACTTTTGTTTGGTTTAACATCTCAAATCTGTTCTATTTTTATCCTTAGAAAAATTAAACACATCCAATCAAGACCCAGGTGTTAATTAAAAAGAAGAAAGAGTGGAAAATCTGACACTTAGTGATGTATTTGTAATGCATAATAGATAATGACTCATGTTTAATGTTTAAAGAAAAACAGTATTACCTATTTGCTGTAAGTTTCCCTAATTAGAATGCAAACTGTTTGACAACTGAACTTACCATGTTATCTTTTCAAAAAGTCTTGAACAGTTTTCAAGGCAATCTGATACTTTGCAACTCTGTCAAAAGTGGAAGCTATACTCAAAAGTGTATCAAGTCCACTATATAGGTACTCAATTAATGCTGTTTCCAGAGTTAAACAAAGCAATAGATATATACAAATGTAAGTTCATCTTTGCTTATTTTGAAATCTCCATGTTCTACTATAAATCAATGTTAAATGTCACTGTTACTCTTCTTCAAATGAAGCTAATACAAATGGTAGGAAGTAGGCATTTTCCATTGGAAATTTAGCAAAGTATTGAATAGTCATGCATGCAATACTCTTCTAATAAAAGTTTAAAAATTAGACTGAGTGGCATTATTAGCCTTAATAAAAATACCCCCCAGACTAATAAAGGATGCTGTTTCAATAATAATTCCAATCATCTTGAGGTAACTTCCTTACTGAGCATATCGTTTATATTAAGCACTTTACAAAACCCATTAAAAACATTTCCTCATTCCTTCATCATAATAAATGTATAATAAGTTTTATTATGCCCATTTAACCTGTAAGACAGCAGGTATAATAACTAAATAATGAAAGCCAGAATTCAAATATGTTAAACCAGAATGATATAAGGCTTGGCAATCTGAAATATATCACAGGTCTCTTATGGTCTGTTACCCTTTTATAAAACCTTGATTGATGTGAAAGATATGTAGAAATGAATGAAAATAATGATACTGAATGCTAACTCTGTGCACTTGTTCCTGTCCTCATAGAAGATCTGAAAGAGAGGCTGGGCACGGTTGCTCAGCCTGTAATCCTAGCACTTTGGGAGACTGAGGCAAGAGGATTGCCTGAACTTGGGGTACACGAGACCAGCCTGGGCAACTTGGTGAGACCTTGTCTCTACAATAAATCACAGAAACTAGCCAGGCGTGGTGGCGTGCGTCTGTAATTCCAGCTACTTGGAAGGCTGAGGCCAAAGGATCGCCAAAGCCAGCAGGTCAAGGGTGCAGTGGCTGTGAGTGTGCCACTGCACTCCAGGCTGGACAACAAGAGTGAGACTCCAACTCAAAAAAAAAAAAAAAAAGAAGTTCTGAAAGAGGCTTCTCACTAAAGCCCCGTGCATGCCTCATGCCAAGCTATCTTCCTTCCTTTGTCCATTCCGTGAACTTCTGAGAAGCATCTATAATTTGGCAGGCTCCCCACTAATTCCTGGAGAAAAAATATGCTGAGCCAGGAAGACATGACCCCCATCCTTATGGAACTTACAGATAATAGAAAAGGCAGGGGGCCAAACAGATTGCCACTATGAATGGCCTGTTATGCCAGCAGTGTTTCCTCCAGGACTGCTGCCCCTGGAGGCCTGTGTTAAGATTTAGTTTCTTGGATCCTGCCTGGCACTACTGAGTTGGAAGCTCTGGTGGCAAGACCAGGAAAGCTTCATTCTCAACGAGGATAAGTCTTGAGAGCTTCTGCCAGGGGATCGGTGTGTGTAGGGCAGCACAGAACCATGATCCCCTCATGGAAAGACCTAGAGGGAATATAATTTAATTTTTAAGTGAATTTAAGGAGTAGAGTTGTGGGTGGAACAGTGTTAGCATGGAGGCCAGGGGAGGAAAGGGAGCCAAGAGAGCAGATGGGTCCACACATGGAAGGAGGGCTACAGTGTGTAATCAGGGAGGGGAGCACTGAGACTATTGGATTTAAGGGGTGGGACGTCCCCATGGAGCTGTGGGTTGGGAAGCTGGTGACAGCAAGAGAGGAACAAGTTAGGGCATCTCTCTAGCGTGTCTGGTTGGGGAGGGTGGAAGGGAGTTTTGGGGGTAAGTGTGGGAGCCACAGTGTCTGAGAACACCATTTATTACTAAGGTTTGAATGATTTAATGTTGCCTCTTAGCTGGTGACATGGGTTGCAAATAGAGATGAAAGAGAATATGGATAATCAGTGAGGGAATATGTTCAGGGATGGGGAGAAAAGGAGAGGCAGAAAGAGGGGAAGAGAGAGCAAGGGAGGAAGGGGGGAGAAAAATGGCAAGAGAGAGAAATGAAGAGTGGAGAGAATATTTGGAAAAGGGGAGAAAATAGTAAAATAAGTAAAGGCAAATATGAGGGAGTATCAAAGAGAAGATATAGGAAGACAAATGAGAGAATGGCAGAGACAGGCAAAAGGATACAGCCTGGTAGCAAGAGCACAGTGCCAAGCAGGAACATGAGAGGAAGGATGAATGAGCGTGTTGGAAGAGAAAGAGAGAATAAGCATGGTAGAAATGAGAGAGTGAGAACATAAGAGTGTCAGAGAATGAATATTTGAAAAAGGGAAACAGAGAGAAAATGAGGCAGAAAATGAGTCCAGTGTGTAGGTACAGAAACCATAGCCAGTGAAAGCCACAGCTTGGTTTTTGATAATAGAGATGAGAAAAATCATGGGTCTGAATGTAGGTGGGTGAGAAGGAAAAGGAACATTTCTGAACCCTCACCCCCTTCACCCATCCTACCTTATTGGTGTCCCCAGTGTCTATTTCCATCCTTGTGACTGTTTTGCTCCCACATATGAGTGAGAACATGCAGCATTTGATTTTCTGTTTCTGTCAGTTTACTTAGGATGGTTATCTCCAGTTCCACAGGGAACAGTGTTCAGATCTGGGGAATGAACCACCTGAGATCCAGTCCCCACTATTGCACAATACATCCATTAATGAATACAAATGTGCACCTCCAAGATTTAAAAATATAAAAAAGCAACAAAAGGGATGGACGTTTAGTAGCTTGTACTTTCTTTGACAATTGGAGGGCAGGAGCATCTTTTGGAAATGCCACAGCAGCCGTATGTCGTAGGTTCTGTTCTTCGAGAAGCAGTTTCAGATTTAGACGTTTACATACAGGAAGCTTCCTGGGGAGTGTGAGTGGTCCCCGTAAAGTCACCTACAGGAGGGAGAAGGAGACAGACTGAACAGAAGACACCGAGCTTTAAAGTCATTGCCGTGGTGGACTTAGCAGTTCCCCAGGAGCTCAGACTGGGTGGCTGGTAGGTTGTGCTGACATGTCCTCAACTGAGGTGAGGAGAAAAGGCCATTTGCTCGTTCCCCTCCCCCATCAGCCAGAGGTTGAATACAGGCTGCTCCAGGAAGAGGGACTATCCTTGGATGCTGTAGTTCTTCTGGGTCAGCCCAGAGTAGTCACTGGGAAGGAACTTAATTCTACGAAGTACATATTATTATCTTCATTTTGTCCATCAGAAACAGAAGCTCAGAGCAATCTGGTAATTTACCCCAATCTCACAGCTGGCAAGCGGGTTTAACACACTTCAACCCCAAGCCTCATTGCTGCCAGCATTTACTTTCAGTTGCCCCTCTTATGCTATGGGATAAAATGGGATAAAATTTGACAAGAATAAATGCATAGTTTTGACTAGATTTTAAAATGTGTTGCACAAATTTAGCCATTCCATTAAAAAAGACATGGGAACTAATTGACTACCCACTCAATAGCTACCTGGGTACCTAAGGAAATTCAGGTTGCTTTAGACTTTTGAATGTTTGGTAAATACTTGATAAATGGAGGAGAAAGAATGCAATCTCTTTGTGCACTAAAAAAGTCAAGCATCTGTATCACAATTTACTCAAGGTTAAACTGCATTGAAAGAGGAGATTGGATTTAACTCTGAGGGCCCTATTTTAAGAGCTTGACAAATTTGGAGGTGACCAATCAGGTTGGTAAAGAGCTGAAATTCCAGGCCAAGGTACAGCCGGAAGGAATTTGAGTGTGGCAACAGTAGTGTTCTGAGAAAATATGATTTTTAAAGACATTGAGAGGTGTGCCCACACTGAAATTTTCATTTGCTTTCAAATTTTAGGTTTAACCCTTAGAGAATTGTGGCTTAATAAGAGGGACACTGAACTTCTGCTTATGTCTGTCTGTGTGACCTCAAACAAGACATGCCCACCCTCTGGGGAGGGTCTTCCTCATAACATTTTTTTTATAAAGATATTCTAGAAGATTGATATAATATTTTTCAGCTTTATGGTTTTATTATCTGGGTAAATTAATTACCCTTTTACAGACTTTTAAAAATTCTACAAGTTAAATATAATAACTGCTATCTCATATGATAACTATTTAAAAAACCAAGAATAAGTATGAAAAATAAGTATGCTTATGTGCTGCTTCTTTTTGTTGAATACTGGAGAGCAGTTATATTAGTCTTTGCACTTTTTTAAATGAAAGTTTTATTTTGAGGTACTTGTAGATTCTCATGC
Organism: Tarsius wallacei; assembly: GCA_963574415.1. Taxonomy (NCBI): domain Eukaryota; kingdom Metazoa; phylum Chordata; class Mammalia; order Primates; family Tarsiidae; genus Tarsius; species Tarsius wallacei. The sequence continues at coordinate 839 of CAUYQG010282855.1, read as the reverse complement.
AGTTTTAAAAAATAATACAGAGGATCCATGCATCCTTACCCAAGGGTAACATCTTGCAAAACTGGATACAATGACGCAGCCAGGATACTGACATGGGTATTCTGAATATACAGAACATTTCTGTCCTACCAGGGTATTTTATGTCGCCTTTATAGACAGATTGACCCCATGCCTGTTCATACCCACCTTAACTTCAGGAAACCACACATCTGTTCTTCATATGTAGAGTTTTGTCATTTAAAGAACGCCTTAATAACATTTTGAGATTATACTGGCGTGTGATCCTGGAATCACACAGTATGTTAACTTCAGGTTGACTTTTTCTTACTGTGACACAACTCTCTTAAGATTCCTACAAGCTGTTTTTTTTTTAATTTTTATTTTAAAGATGTGGGGTATAATTCAGGGTTAGATATACAAATGGTCATTGTACAGGTAAAGTTTCCTCCAAGTAATTTTATGCATCAATAGTTTGTTTCTGCTTGTTTTTAATTTTCATTTTAAATTCATGGGTACACATGCATATTTGTTACATGGACATACTGTCTGGTGGTGGGAATTGTATTTTTCTCTCTTTGTGCCCCCTTCAAGCTTGTCCAGTTCATCAAGGCTACAAAGAATGAATTACATACAAGTTATATTAGAAAAGAGTTGGGGAATCCAAAGAGTTTCAAACTATCAGCAAACATGAATTCAGAAATTCAAATTCATTTTCTAAATTGTCAAAATAGAAAATAATAATTCCTTGGGACATCCTCCATTTGGGGGGGGGGGGGGGGGGGGGGGGGGGGGGGGGGGGGGGGGGGGGGGGGGGGGGGGGGGGGGGGGGGGGGGGGGGG
>CAUYQG010282851.1:0-10037 GCA_963574415.1 Tarsius wallacei | reverse complement strand
CAAAAAATTAGCCGGGCGTGGTAGCGCACGCCTGTAGTTCCAGCTACTTGGAAGGCTGAGGCGGAAGGATCCCTGGACCTCAGAAGGTCGAGGCTGTGGTGGCCGGGAGTGTGCCACTGCACTCCAGTCTGGGTGACAGAGTGAGACTCCAACTCAAAAAAAAGAGAAAAGTACAGAAAGTGCCTCCCCACATGCATACATGTCCTTGATGCCCTAGTCCTCACCCAGGTCCTCTGACCTCCTTTCTCTTCCCTCCCTGTGGTCACAGCAGGCTCAGCTGGTCCTGCCTTCTCTCCAAGGGGCGCAGCCTAGGAAAGAAAGGAACTGGCACCATCCTGCTGACAGGTGCTCTCTGGATCTCCTGAAGTGGAGAGTAAAGAAACCCATGTGGTGAATGAGGGTCCAGAGGGTTTGCTGTCATTCTGTTCAGTGGGCCTGGAAGGCTGAATCCACCTACTTGTTTTTCTTCCTTGAGGACTTCACGTCCTCCTAGCTAACCCTCCCCAGGAGCCTTCTCACTCCTCTCTTGCTGGGGCTTCCACCCTTTGGGACTGGCTCCCTGGAGCCAGCATGGTTGTCAGTAGTGATGTTTCAGGGACCCAGGACCGTCCCAGAGTGAGGTGGGGCTAGGACCTGGGCTCTGCAAGACAAAGGATATTCCAGTTAGTCCAGAGGGACAGCTGCTGGCTCCCCACACCTGTTCAGTGGTGTAGGCAATACAGCATGGGGCTAGGCTTGTAGGCTTTGCCGTTAGGGGCCATGGGTTCAAATCCAGAGCCACCATGTACTGCTCCCTGAGCTTGGGCAAAGTTCTTCCCCAGCCCCTCAGACAACCATAACCAACCACAAACACCAGCTTCTTTCCAGAACCACGTGTGTATACACACTGGGGCACTTCACAGTGGCTTCCTATATGCTACAGAGAGAAGAAATGTTCTGGTCTGGAACTGAAGTGCCATTTTTGCACAAAGGTCAACTCTGAATAACTGAAATTGTTTAAGGATTACTTTATTTTGCTATTCAAAATATAAGATGTTTTAAGTACTATTGGAGGAAAATGTTTTCTTATTAACATATGATTTGAAAAAGAGACTACCAATGAGAAAAATCAGCATGGCTTTTTAGGCGCTACATGTCCATATTTGGGCATATTTAGAAAGAGCAACACAGAAGAAGCCTCTCAGTCTTTCATCCTGAAATGTGTTGCAAGAGACTTGGGGAGACTTTGGTGAGCAGTACGCAGCCCCTTCAATCAAGAGTTGCTCGTCTAGTCCGAAAGCCTTTCTACAAATGGGCAAATGAAGACCCCAGGAGCCCTAGTGATGGCCAGGCTAAAGAACAGAGTTGATACGGAGTCAGGCAGAGAATCCTGGTCTCCTGACCCCTAGCTGAATCACTCGTGGGGAGACAGGCCTCCTTGAGGGCTCCCTGAAGGCAGGCAGGTGGCTGCTTCCCTGACTCTCCTTCCCATCTCCCTGCCAGCTTGAGCCACTGCCAGAGCGGCCACTGTTTCCTATGACAATGAGGGTGGCTGTGCTGACAGCCTGGCCCAGCATGTTCTTGGCCACAGCCTTGTACTCGCCGCTGTCCTCAGGGGAGACACTGGGGATGACCAGAGAGCACACGCCCAGCACATCAGTGCTATACACCGCAGGGTTTCCTTCCAGACTCTGGTCGTTCTTGAACCAGGTGATGTGAGGCCGGGGTGAGCCTCGCACGGCACAGCTCATGCAGCACTCGCAGCCCTGTGGCAGCAGATGGGACCGCAGGCCCACCAGGAACCGGGGCTTCTGGCTCAGGTCAGGCTCCCGGTAACTCGGAGTTTTCACTGGGAACATGTCTGTGGTGGAAACCAGGGTCAGAGAGAGGAGGGTGAGAAAGGGAGGAAGGCCTGGTCGAGGCCCAAGTCTGGGCAGAGAGTTTATGACACTGTTACTTGGGAATTTCCTGGGCCTTCCTGCCACATCTTACTGCACATTTGAACCCCCAGGCTTGACCCATCTTTTAAATCCTTTTTCTAAAAGTCTTTATGAATGTGTGTGTATGTGTGTGTGTGTGTGTGTGTGTGTGTTTATTTTACTATAACCTAACATACATTCACTGTGGATAAAATAGAATGTATGGAGAATCAAAGTGTGTAGAGAAAGAATAAAAACGAATCATAATCTTGTTATCTATAGATGACCGCATCTGACATATTGGTGTGGAACCTTCCAGACATGTTTGCATTTTATAAAAATGAAACCATCCATCTGATTTGATGACTTGCTTTTCCTAGTGACTGCTTTTCAAGGTCCACATCTACTTAGCTGTAAATTATAGTCTGATTTCAAAGAAACGTTAGTCTCTAGTTGCCCTATTGTCTGCTCCTGCTTTTGAGAATTCACCCAAAGGCATCCCAAACACCCATGCCCCTCTCGTTCTCCCTAGGGAGTTGGGACCACCCTGAGTCAGGGATGCAGGGGCTGTAAGTAGGGGGCAGGAGTGGGTCGCAGCACTTGGGGCTGCTGGCTGTGCATGTGGGTGTGCTCCAGGCCACCTCACCAGAGTCATCCTCAGCCCTCCTCCTTCCCCACTCCCCAGGGGCACTCCACCACCCTTGGGTGCAGCCTTCTGTGGTGCAGACCACAGCCCCCGCCCCGGCCACTGGTCCCTCTCAAACACTGCTCACCACGCTGCCGGGGGATGCACCAGGGCTGGCTGGTGTCCGAGGGTGTGCTGGCCCCCAGCTCATTCTTGGCCACCACCCGGAAGTGGTACTCGTGGCCCGGGAGGACACCCAAGAGAGTGAAGTGGTTGGTGTGGATGTGGTCGGCTGCCTCGCGCCAGGGGCTGTTAGCCGAGGAGCGTGTCAGCACTGTGTAGTACAGTGGGATGCCCTGGGCCTCATCCAGAGAGGGCTCCCACTCAGCGGTCACCGTCCCAGGCACGTTCTCCTGCAGGCGGATTGGCCCTGGCGCCTGAGGGCATGCTTTAAGAGACAGGGCAGAGGGAACCCATGTTGGAGGGGACCCTACAGGGCTGCTGCTGAGGCCCTCCCCCAGGTCCTCAGATCTTCTGGGAATCCTGGGGAATGCAGTCTTGCCACACAGGTAGCGGGAGCCAGAGAGCTTGGCCAGGGGTCTACCATTATCGCTAGAGGGTGGAAAAGCTCCCCCCAAATAATAACTTTAATTCACATGTGTTTTTAGGTAAAATAACATAGGACATGGAGCGCTGTTTTGGACAAAGGTAGGGGCTTTTATGAAACCAGGTTAAAGAGTCCCCACTGAAGGTCTGTTTCATATTTCTGTATATCTGAAACTTCTCCAGGGTAGGGACTGTGTGAGAGTCCCAGCTGGGGAGGACAGCTTTTATCTTGTGCAAGGATCAGAGATAATTCTGCCCACCACGTCTTTCCAGTGGTATCATGGTGGTGACTGCCTTTGCTCACTGACTCAGAGTGAGGAATAGCTGAGGCTGGGGAGAGGATGTGGCATGACTGTCCCTATTAAGCTGAGGCAGAACAAATGGAAGCCCCTCAGGAGACCTTCCTTGGCCTTTCCTCCCTTCTATCTTTTTTTTTTTTTTAAGTTTTTTCATTTTGTTTTGTTTTGAGTCAGGAGTCTCACTCTGTGGTCCAGGCTGGAGTACAGTGCCATGCTCATGGCTCATTGAAGCCTCACCTTCCTGGGCTCAGGAGATCCTTCTGCTTCAGCCTCCTGAGCAGCTGGACTACAAGCATTGCCACCTCGCCCAGCTAATTTATTATTTATTATTATTATTATTATTATTGTTTTGTAGAGACAAGATCTCGCTATGTTGACTAGGCTGACCTTGAACTCCTAGGCTCAAGTGATCCTCCCACCTTAGCCTCCCAAAGTGCTGAGATTACAGGCATGAACCATTGCACATAGCCTACTTCTTTCTAACTTTAAGCATAATGGAAGGGTGAGCAGTGGTCACCTTGCACACCCAGCCTGGTAGAATGTCTGACACCTATGACCAGGCCAGTGGCCACATCCATGCCTTGGTGAGTGAGCGAGCTGATGTCCAGAGCTGGGAGACACACCTGCCTTACCTGCCACCCTGATGCGGAAAGTGTAGACAGCCTCCTTCCCCTGAAGGTTCCTCAGCACCACGGTGTAAAGGCCACTGTCTGGGAGGCTGGCCACAGGAATTAGGAGCTGGGTGAGGCCATCCTTGGTGGTGGTCACACTTCTTTTGGGCAAAGGCAAGCCATCCTTCAACCAGGTCACCTCAGGCATGGGGGCAGCCTGGCAAAGGAGGGGAAGGAAACATTGAGAAGAAGTTTCGTGGAGGTGACAGCATTTACACCAGGCTTGAGGTAGAAGTGGTAAGAAAAGCTGTCTGGGAAGAGGAAGGTCAGTGAGAAAACACAGGTGGGAAAGCACCTGTTTAGAAACAGGCTCATGGAGAAGTGGTAATAAAGTGTGGGGCTGGCACATAGCTATGTGGTAGGGGGTGGTGGGACAGGAAAGGAATGGAGAGGCCAGGGGAAAATATGAAGCACCCTCCACTCCACACCCGTGCAGACCTCTGGATTTTATTTTTAAGCCACGAGCTGCTATTGTAAGATTTTGAGCAAGAAAACACAATTAGTTCTGGATTCACAAGTCGGGGGCTGGATGGGAGTGAGAAGGGACTCTGGGGAGGGGAGTGTTAATCACCCTAGTGCTCAAGACCAGGTAGGACACGACTTGGGAATCCCCGCCATAGTCCACAGGGAGATCATGGGGGCCTGGCCTTGAACTGTGGTGACCCCAACCAGGGTGGGGAGGCCAGTCAAGCTGCTTGGCGACTGTGCCACCAGCTTCTCATGGGGGACTCAATATTGCACACACTGGGCATCAGAGTCAAATGGGGATGCTGGTGGCTACTTAGCTCAGGGGATTGTTCTGAGGATGTAAGAAGCTAATAACACATGGAAAGCATGGAGAATAGGACCAGGGGTGCAGTAAACACTCCATTTGCATTCATATTGTTGTCATCGTTATCATTGTCATTGTTATGGTCTAATAGTTAAGGACAAGTAATTTAGAGTAAAACAGATCTGGGTTTGAATCTGGCTCTGTCACCTATGTGCATCTGTAACAGATGATGTTGATGATTTTCTCTTCTTTTTTTTGAGTTAGGGTTTTACTCTGTCACCCAGGCTGGAGTGCAGTGACATGATCATGGCTCACTGAAGATCCAACCTCCTGGGCTCAGGCAATTCTTCCACCTCAGCCTCCTGAGTAGGTGGGACTACAGGTATGTGCTATCACACCCTGCTAACTTTTTGATTTTTTTTGTATAGATTAGGTTTTGCTATGTTGCTTAGTCTGGTTTTGAACTCCTGGGCTCAAGCAATCCTCCCACCTCAGACTCTCAAAGTGCAGGGATAACAGGCATGAACCACTGCACCTGGCCTTAAATGATAATAATAATAATAACAACAACAACAACAACTTCACATATTGGGTGCTTGCCACATGCAATCCTTGTTTATGTGCTTTCAATGTATTACTTCTTTGAACCCTCAGAATGACCCTTTGAGATAAGTTACTATTATTATCTCAATTTTACAGATGGGGAAATTGAAATGCAGAGAGGTTAAGATATTTGTTCAAAGTCAAACAGCTAATGAGCGATGATGTCAGATTTTGAACCCAGGCAGTTTGTACTTTTAACCACCATACTAATGTTATACAATACATCACAGAGTCAGGTGGTGTTGATGTTGGTTGAGGATCATTCTAAGTCAAGTGCAGGTCATGTGCTTGCACAAAAAGGCCTTCCGAAGTCAAAGGGGGTCATCCACACTGCAGGCCCCCTGAGTTCCCTAAATAAGGAAAGGTGTTGAAAAGTGAGAGCACTAGTTTGGAGGTGCAGTACCAGAGGCTACCACTAGAGGGATCTGTAGACTCGGAGCAGAATGGCCACCCAGTGGCCAGGTGAGGGTAGTGCCTTCAAGGAGGACCCGAATCTTTCCTCTTGTCTGGCTGGACTGACTTCTGACACAAACCCAGGGCACTGACTAGGGGGCAAAAAGGAACAGGGAAGAAGAGAACCACAAGACTGAGTCTGGCTCTCTTGGCCTCGCTGGGCTCCCCTCCCCACTCCCCTCTAGGTACACTCACTTCAAAGTAGACAGGCACCCGAACAGTATCCCCGGTCTTGACCGTCAGTGAGTCCTTTGTGCTGGAGTCCACGAGGAACTTGGGACAGACTGAAACACACAAGGTGGCTCATCATCTCCCTTTGCAGTTGGGATCCAGCCCCAGGTTACCAACAAGCAGGGCTGGAGGGGAAGGCTGGGCCAGTCTCATTGATGCAAAAATCCCAACGGACTGGGGGCCCTACAGGAACTGGAGGGTAGTTGGAAGGAGAATCCTGGGGGAGAACCCCGGGAGCTGGTGGGGAGATGTTGAAAAAGAGAGGGACCGGAGCTGAGAAAGGGAAGCCACAGGGAGCAGGTTAGGGTTAAGTTGGAACAGAGGAAGATGGTGACAGTGGCAGAGTTCTTTTGTTTTGCACATGAGATAACCACCAATCTGAGACAGGAGGTGACTTGCCTGAGGTCACAGCAAGTTAGGGACAGAGCCAGGACAAGATTCTGGGATTCTAGACTCCAATATGCTGTGTAGGTATCTCTCTCATTGTCACAATGATGATTAGGGTCAGCTGGGCTGACCCAGTGTCAGCTTGGGTCAAAGACAGGTCAGCTTCTTCTAGCAGTTAAAGCCCAAAGGGACAGACAGTCCTCTTTTCAATAATGGGGAGCTGGGGCATGTTCCATTCTAAATGTGAACTGCGGGAGCTGGGCAGAACTTATGCCTTCTTTGGCCCTGCCTGGAAAAAAGCAGCTCTCTCACCTGGAGAGAGCACTGACTTTGGAGTCACCTAGTTTAAATCCTGACTCTGCCACATACCAGTGGTGAGACCTTAGATCTCAGTTTCCTTCTCTGTAAATTGAGGATAAAAATATTAACCTTGTAGCATTATTATGAGTCGTAATGAGAAAACAATTCTAAAAAAGGGCCTGCCTAGCCCAGTGCCTAGCATGATGTAGGTTTCAATAAATGTTGCTTCATGGAACCAGAGGATGGGGATCCTGGCCCAGTAAATGCACGGTGATTGCTCAGGGATCCCCCTCAGGAAGGGCCTGCAGGGCTTAGGCATAGGGGAAGGAGGCGGCACTCACCAGTGACAGGCATGGCTTGCACTAATGTGTCCAGGGCAGTGGGCTGGCTGTGGCCTCCTTCATTAACTGCTGTCACCCGCACGAAGTAGCTCTCTCGGAGTCGAAGTCCCTTGGCCGTGTAGGTGGTGACTGGCACAGTGCCCGCATGGCAGGGGATCCACTGGAGACTGTCTGAGGCACACAGCTCCACCACATACCCCTGGGCTGGGTCCCCATCCTGGGCATCCGGGCCAACCCAGCTCAGAGTGATGCTGGTACTTGATGTGTCTGTGACTTGGAGATCCCGCACGGGCCCAGGGGGTCCTGGCCAGGCACCAGGGGGATGTCAAGAATGGTATCACCCTCTCCTGAGGGAGGCCACTCCTCCTCCTGGGGGAGGCCAGTGGGAGACTGGGGATTTCTCTCACTTAACGGTCTATCTTTAAACCTTCCTGAAGTCAAACCCTTACTCTTGCCAGTGCTTTATTTCCCTTGTGCACAAAGATCCCAGGCCATCTCCTCCAGGAAGCCTCCCCAACTCATTCCACGCATTCACTCACCTACCAACCCACGTCCCCTAACTATCTTTCCTTAATTCCTAAAAACTGTTATTTTAGTCAATGACCTCTTAGGATCCATTATCCCTGCAGACCAGAATGCTGTCTTTCTATTCTGAACTCAAAGCCTAGAGTCAAGACTCTGCCTTTTGGCATTCAGTACAGGCTTCTTATTCTTTATCTGTTAAATAGGAATAATAATAACGGTCTTTTCTACCCACAGGGGTTTTGGAACAAGCAAAAGACATGTATGTAAAAGAGATTTGGAAATTGCACAGCAGTTTAGGGCTCTGGCTCTCAGCCTGGCCACACACTGGAATCATCTGGGGAGCTTAAAAATACTGGTACCTAATGCCAGCCTCAGAAATTCTGATTTAATTAGTGTGGGGTACAGTCCAGGCATCAAAAATTTTAAGAACGCTCCAAGTGTTTCTAAGTATGCAGCAAAGCTTGAAAACCACGGGTCTCAAACTTTCATTAGCATAAAAATTACCTGGAGATTTGTTAAAAATACAAATCCTGATTGGGTCGGTCTGGGATGAGACCTGAGACTAAGCAATTTTTAATAAGTTCTCATAAGGTGATGTTGCTGGTCTGTGGGCCTTGCTTCGTATCAAGAATCCAGAAAATGCAGTTTTTGCTGTGGCTACTGTTGGACATGGCTTACCCCCTACCTATTGTCTCTATTTCCCAACAATAAGAAAGAATAACAGTAAAATAGGACAGTTTTGGCTCACTTGCAAGAAAGAAGATGCATGGGCCAACTCTCCCCCCCACCCCCACCCCACCCCTGCCTTCTCTGCACTTCACACTCTCTTCTTCCCAGGATGTTCTATTCTTGCTGGCATTCAAGCAGCCTGAACACCTGCTAGGCCTGTGTCAAGGTCAACACCCGGGCCATCCAGCATGTGCTGGAAGTGTGCTGCTCCCTCAAGGACTTGACATTGGCAGGCTCGTGAGGGGGTGAGGAGTACAGGGCAGCACGTTCCAAGCCGCCTGCTTTGGAGTGAAGTTTTTAATAGGTATTTTGTGGGAAAGGTATTCTCTACTCAAATGTGGGAGATTTGGATGAAAGTTGGACAAGTTTTTTGTTTTTCCTGCAGGACTTGGAAATATAGGTTCACATCACACACATCTTTGGTCACAGACTTTTTTTTTTTTTTTTTTTTTCTGTTTCTGTTGTTCTCAGAATGTCTATTGGCATCTCTTGGTACACTGATGCTCCCGAGACCACAGGTAGAGAAATGCTGTTCTAGATTGTGAATTTCTGAAGGGCAGAAACAAGGATGGATTCACCCAGTTCCTGATACAATGCTGACCACCCAGCAGGTAATGGGCAAATATTCATTGCTTAGAGATTGATGCTGAGGTTCCCACAGAGAACAGACCTGTCCACTGCCTGCCCCACCAGGATGATAACTCCCCAGTGAGAGGAGGAGATGGTTCTAAGACTGGGACTGGTGGTGATTGACCTGCCCTTGACCTGCCCAGAGACCAAAGAGTGAGTGAAGTGACCTTGGAAAGACATCTTCTCAACCTTCTGGTCTTCTCATCTGGGCCTGTATGACCTTAAGGTAGGGTACATAAGGGCCCCTACCATATGCCTCATCCAAGAGGACTTTCGACTTTTATCTCCCAGCCCTCCTGACCATTTCCATCAGGACTGTCCTGACCTGTGACCTCCTGTCCTGACCCACCCAGCTTCAGAGCTACCCCATGCTCACCCGCTCCCCCACCCCCATCTTGGTTTGGCATTCTACTTACTCATGGGATCCCGAGCAAAGATGGCATCTGATGGGGGCCCAGGTTCTCCAGGGCCTGAGGGAGCGACAGCTGTGACCCGGAACTCATACTGACAGCCCTGCCGCATGTCAGTCACAGTCCACTTCCTCTCTGTAAACAGCCAACCCCATGTGAGTCCCACCCTGGAGGGACCAGGCAATGGGGAGACAGCCTGGTGGCTCCAAGCTCTGGAGAAGACCAAGCCTGAGATCCTAACACATCCCTTCCCCCAGCCAACCAGGTGTGACTCAGTGAAAAGGGCACTGCTCAGGATGTCAGGGGCCTGAATCCCTGTCTGGTTCTGCCACTAACTTGCTGGGTGGGTTTGATCAAGTGCCTTAATCACTCTGGTTCTCGCTGTCTTACAGAGTTGGTGTCATATTTAAATAAAGGAGAATCAGGCCAGGTGTGGTGGCTCATGCCCATAATCCCAACATTTTGAGGGGCAGAGGTGAGAGGATTGCCTGAGTTTGAAACTAGCCTGGGCAACATGGCACTAAATAAAAAAAATTAGCTGGGCATGGTGGTGAAGC
>CAUYQG010282850.1:91-16817 GCA_963574415.1 Tarsius wallacei | reverse complement strand
TGCAGTGGCCGCTCCCGGCCACCGCAGCCTCGACCTGCTGGGCTCCGGCGATCCTTCCGCCTCAGCCTTCCAAGTAGCTGGAACTACAGGCGCGCGCTACCATGCCTGGCTAATTTTTGATTTATTGTAGAGATGAGGTCTTGCCAAGTTACCCAGGCGGGTCTCAAACCCGCAGACTCAGGCAATCCACTCACCTCAGCCTCCCAAGGCGCAGGATTACAGGCTGAGTCACCAAGCCCGGCTACTTTTACTCTTATGAATAATGCCACTGCAAACACAAATGTCCCCCATGTTTTGAATCATGTCCTACTGGCACACACCAGAGCTGGCAACTCTGAGAAGATGCATGTCTGTGGGGGGGCATCTGGCTCTGCTGTTCTGATCTCTTGCAATAATACCCAGACAGGACCTTGCCCCCTTCTCCACACTTTCTCCTCCCAGCCCGAAATGCTTCTTATTTTAGGATCATTTCAGATTTCTGCCGGAAGTCTTCCTTTTTGTGTGTGTCCTTCTTTTAGCTGGGCAGGGCTGTGGGTGCCTGACACTTTTGAGTTTCATGGCCTGTCTTGCCAGTGTGCTTTGTATCTTCCAGACACTCCTCGCAGTTGCTGTCCACTGGAGGTGCCCTCCTAACCTTCCATGATGCAGTTGATACCTGTCTTAATCTGTTTGGGCTTCTATAATAAAATACGATAGGCTGTGTGGCTTATAAGCAACAGAAACGTATTTCTCTCAGTTCTGGAGACTGGGGAGTACAAGATCAAGGCCCCTGCAGATTCAGTGTCTGGTGAAGGCCTGCTTCCTTGTTCAGAGATGGTGACTTCTCACTGTGTTCTCATGTGTGGAAGGGACAGGGTAGCTCTCTGGGGCTTCATTTATAAGGACACTGATCCCATTCATGAGGGCTCATCCTCATGATCTAATCACCCCCAAAGGTTCAACATGTGAATTTTGAGGGGACAGAAACATTCAGACCATAGCAATTTGTCTGGGCTTGGCAGCTATTTCTTTAGAATAGACTCCTGAGAGACAAATCACAGGGTCAAAGTATTTGAGTCTTATGGTTCTGAAAATAAAACACTTTTTTATCTTCCATCCAGTGGGCTGGGGTGGGGGCCTCACTCCCGTGCCCTGAGTTAACACACTCATTTCCCACGTGTGGGTGCCCACTGTGTGTCCTCCCTATGGATACTTATGGGTACCAAGTATCACCTTATTATTTTAATTTGCATTTCTTTGTCAATAAAATGCAATTTTAGAAAATGTTGTGGTAAAATGCACATAAAATTTACTATGTTACTCATTTTAAGTGTACAGTTCAGCGGCATTAAGTACGTTCACATTATTGTGTAGCCATCTCTACCCTCCAGCTCCAGAACTTTCTCCTCTTCACAAACTGAAACTATACCCATTGAGGGCTAACTCTGCATGTCCCCGGCTCCTGGCAAACACCATTTGTTTTGTCTTCTGTTTCTATGGATGAAATTAATATTTTTTTCATATGTATTGGCCATTCACAGTTCTTTTCCTGTAAATTATCTGTAAATAGCCTTAGCCTGGTTTTCCCTTTGGAACGTTAGGGTTTTTTTTCTAATTGAGTAGCAATAATCTACTAGGAAAATTGAGACCAACTGGGTCAAGGATTTTTCTTTCTTTCTTTTTTTTTTGAATTGGGCTCTCATTCTGTTGCCCAGGCTGGAGTGCAGTGGCACAATCACAGCTCACTGCAGCCTCAGACTTCTGGGCTCAAGTGATCCTGCTGCCTCAGTCTCCCAAGTAGCTAGGGCTGCAGGTGTGTGTCATCACGAGCCACCATGCCCAGATAATTTTTGTTTGTTTTGTAGAGACGAGGGCTCGCCGTTTTACCCAGGCTGGTCTTAAACTACTGGCCTCAGTCAGTCCCCCCACATCAGCCTCCTAAAGTGCTGGGATTACAGGTGTATGCCACCATGCTCAGCCAAGGATTCATTTTTTAAAGTGCTGTTTATGTCAGTAGTTTTTCCCTGCCTGGTTCTGATTCCTAAGAGATTTGCCTTCTATTGCCCTCTCCTGGCTGCTAAGTCAACATCTCCCAATTGTTTCCTCTCCTTAGAAACAGGCTCTGCAGGACTCAGGCTGCAGCTTGGGCGCCCCCTCTCGTCCAGCCTGAGGGTCTCTGTTGTCTGGGTCTAGACGAGGAGGCCATGTTGTTTCTGCCTTTTTAAAGGATCATCCTATGAGCCCGTAACCCTGTCTCTTGCTTTTTACTTTACTGAAGAAATTTATGTTGTTTTGTTTGTCTGTTTGTTTGATTTTTCTTTAGAGTCTCACCCGGTCGCCCAGGCTAGAGTGCAGTGGCATGATCACAGCTTGCCGCAGCCTCTACCTCTTGGGCTCAGGTGATCTTTCTGCCTCACACTCCTGGATAGCTGGGACTACATATGTGCACCACCACACCCGGCTAATTTTTTGTAAAGACGAGGTCTTACTATGTTGCCTAGGCTGATCTCGAAGTCCTGGGCTCAAGCGATCCTCTCACCTCTGCCTCCCAGAGTGCTGGGATTACGTACTCCTGAGGAAATTGAAACAACTTTCTCATCCCCTCACCATCTGCATGCTGTCTATTACAGTGAGTGAATTGTCTGTGCTATTTAAGGTCACCCCTCCACTTAACCCCCATCTCCTCTCTCCTAGTCATAGACATCACACTTCCAGTTAACTCCTCACTCCTGCATTATTGATTTTTCCCTCTTGACCGACTCTTCCTTAGCAACATAGAAAAATGATGTATTATTTCCCATTCTAAAACAGAAAAAGAAAATACCTTTCCTGACCCCATGTTCTTCTTTGGACCTGGCCCAATTTTTCGGTTCCTTTTTGTAGCAGAGGCTGGGAAAGCTGAGTCTCATTTGTCTACATTCACTCTCTCCATCTCTTCCCATCCCAATTTATCCCAACCCACTCCAGTCACGCTTTTGCCTTCCCTCCCCATCCCTGCACACACCCTGCCACTGGTATTGTTGTGGAATTGTTGTGGTGTCTTCTGTCTTCCCAAATCCAGTGGTCATTTCTGGGTCCTCGTGGTATCCGACCATGCCATGATCCTCCCTTCACCGACACCTGTTCTTCTTTCCTCCTGGGACCCCTTGCCTCTGCTTCTCCTCCCATCCCTGGCTGCTGTTTCTCTGCCTCCTCTGCTGGCTCTTCAGGGCTCTTCCCTCTACCCCCTGCCCTTAGTCCCTGGGTGACCTCTTTGAAACCCTGGAGTGCCAGACCCTTCCCTGAGCCCCAGGCATGTATGCACAGCCAACTGCACACTCAGCATTTCCAGACAGCCATCCAGTAAGCACCTCAGACTGCACAGGTTCAAATGGAACTCTCGATCCCCCTCAAGCAAACAAACAAACTCTACCTCTCTCCTGATTGTCTTCCCTTCCTCTGGTCCTAAAGGAACAAACCTGTTCCCCTCTTCCCCTCACACCCTGGATGCAATACAAGCAACCTCCAGAACATATTCCAAATAGGGCAGCATGTCACCATCTTCTCCCCTCCACCCAAACTTAGCCAGCATCTTCCATAGACTCCAGCAGTGGCCTCCTCACTGGGCTCCTGTCCCATGCGTGCCCTCCTTTTAAAATACTGCTTAGAACCTTCCAGTGCACTTAGGGCACTACCGAAGCTCCTCCACTGGCTCTCTGGGCCCGGTGGGGTCTGCTCCTCCATGCCTGCAGATGGCTGCACCTCCCACCTCTCCCCAGCCACCCTGGCCTTCTTTCTGGGCCTCCCACCTCCGAGGTTTTGCATTTATTGGTCCCTTAGCCTGGAATGTTCTTCCACTAGAGCATGGCTTGTTCCTCCCTGCCCCCAGATCTCTGTTCAAATATGATTTCTTCCAAGGAGCCTTCTCGCCCACCCCATGTGACAGGGCCTCCTGTTCTCATCATTCTCTATCTTCTTCCTCCGCTTTATCTTTCACTATGGCATTTTTTTACTGCCTACATTAAATTCTCTATTTATTTGTTTATTATCTGTTTGACCACTTGGAACATGAGCTCCATGAGAACAAGCATTTAGTCTCTTTCTCTCTTTTGAGATGGGGTTCTCACTCTGTCACTCAGGCTGGAAGGCAGTGGCACCATTAGGGCTCACTGTAGCCTCGACTTTCTGGGGTTAGGCAATCCTTCTTCCTCAGCCTCCTGAGTAGCTGAAACTGCAGGAGTGAGCCACCATGCCCGGCTAATTTTTTTTTTTTGTAGACATGAGGTCTCACTGTATTGCCCAGCCTGGTCTCAAACTCCTGGGCTCAAACAGTCTTCCTGCCTCGGCCTCCCAAAGTGCTGTGATTACATTATCCACCATGCCTAGCCAAAAGTTGCATTTTTAAGGGTAAAAATGTATGCAAGGATCAATCTTATGACAAAATCTCCAATTTTCTACAAAGTAGATTGAAATTTAGGTTATCCAAATTTTATTTGAAGATCCTAAAATTCAGATTGCTTTTTTCAAATCCTAATATTTAGATTGTTTTTCAAATCTCAAGTTGTGGGTCAGTTCCTGTGCCTTTGATACATACCATGACCACTATAGTCATCAGCGGCCTTTGCCTTTTCAAAAATCACAGGATTGCTTAACTAAATTCTGTCCCTTCCAAAGTATTTATTTAACTCCCTTTCTGTGTACTCCTTTAACACAAATGAGCAGTTTGAACCTAAAAGGATAAATATTCACGGCAGAGTCAGGCTTTCTTGGCTCCTGTGAACAGGAAGGTTTGGAGCATCACTGCTTAACGAGTGTCACCTGCCGGTTCCCTCTCTTGCACATAAACGCTGAACGTGCATGTCATCACGGCAACCTGACTTTGATGCAGAGTGAGCACTGCAGAAATGAACCCTTCCCTCGTCCTGTCTATATGTGTGTGGGACCCAGCATGTGGCTCTTTGGGAGAAGCAGAATCAGGTCGAGGCCAGTCAATACAGTCAGCAGCTGTTACAGAACCTCCACCGCGTGGCTGCAGGCCCAAGCCAAGTTTCTTTTCTTTTTTTTTTTTTTGAGTCAGAGTCTCTGTCACCCAGGCTGGAGTGCAGTGGCACACTCACAGCCACCGCAGCCTTGACCTGCTTGGCTCAGGTGATCCTTCTGCCTCAGCTTTCCACGCCCGACTAATTTCTTGATTTATTGTAGAGACGAGGCCTTGCTAAGTTGCCCAGGCTGGTCTCAAACCCGTTGGCTCAGGCAGTCCTCTCGCCTCGGCCTCCAAAGTGCTGGGATTACAGGCGTGAGCCACTATGCCCGGCTTCAAGCTGAGTTCTAAGAACTCGTTATCGAGTCCTCATTGCTGAGTTAGTAACGAGTGGCAGGTTGGCAGCCCGCAGTGCAAACAAAAAATCCATAGTTCTGACTAGGGAGAACTTTCCCGTCCTGTCTTTCTCCGTAAGGAGAGGAAAGCCACTGCTGTGGCGGTTGTTTCTGATATTATCACGCTTGCTGGCGTGGCTCGAAGACAGCCTGCGTCAAGATGGTGAGATGTCACTTGAAATAAGTAACAGGATGTGCCCTGCCTGCTGTTCTTAGGTGCAAATACCTCACCTCACTTTCCAGAGCATGGTTGTCTTCATGATCTTATCTGCTGCGAGAGACCTTAAACAGTGTTGATCAATATTTTCCTGACAGTGTAAATTTTCTTTCTGAACTGATTGCGTCAGGAGTGGGGTTTGAATTTTCTGGGCTGCTAAGGTTTGGGGTATGGGCACCATCAGGTGGCCCTGGGCCTGGAGGAAGGAAGGGCTGCCCGTGGGGCACAGGGCCACACCAAGGCACTGCATGAGTGGCAGGAGGCCAGCTGGTGGCAAGAGCTGTTCTTTACTGTCAGTGGGCATAAACAAGGCTCCAGATTATTTTTCTGTGCTGTTCAGGTTTTGCTATTAGTTCTTTTTTGTTTCTGATTGGGCCATTTATTACTGTAGATGGTAACAAACTATAATTAAGCTCTGTTGTCAAAGCTCCTATAGGAAAAATTATCTAGTCTTATCAACTTTGTAACCACATCACTCTGTTTCCCATATTGAAATAGCTATGTATATGTTACCTTTTAAAAAATAATGTGAAGTTTCTTGAGAGCACAGTTATGGTGTATAGCAGAACTAACTGCAGTTTATTTGGATATAATCATTTAGTTGAGGATTACTGCTCTTCTGATACCTAAATAAGATTATGCAGTATTAAAAAGAAAAAGATTATACGTTGTCATTAAGGCAGAGTTTGTATAGGGTGCAAGATTTTCTCCAAGTGGTGTTACTTAGACAGTCTACACAGGTGTTTTTCCTGGGAGTTGCCATCCCCAGTGCCTGCCTCCCTTAAGATCTCAAATTCTGACATCTTCTTCTTTGGCTCCAACCCAACTGGTCAGTCCAGCACGGTGGTTGACTCTATTACCACACTCACTTGGATTTGAATTTGAGCATCACCATTTGCTAGTTTGGGACCTTGGGTGAGACCCTTGGCCTTTCTCTGCCTCAGTTTTCTCATCTGTTAAACAGAATGTCTCATAAGGATGCTGTAAGGGTTAAATGAATTCTGTTAAAGCCCGAGGAAAAGTACCTGCCTGGCACATAGTAAGTTTCACATGAGTCCTGTGCTCTGTGGCTGGTCTGCCATGCCCCTCCCTCGCCCCCACCCCTCACCGCCATCATGACCTTCCATCTCCTAGCCCCATCCTTCTCCCAGAGACATTTCCCTGTCTGCATTTGCTTCTGATGTCTTCATCAACCCCTCTGATTTCCTTGTTCACAACTGTATCAGTTCAAGTCCTGTGGGGAGCAGAGGACACAGTTCCACCAGGTAATTTGAGGGGAGTTTGATGAAGACATTATGTACAAAGGCATGAACAGCTTGTGAGCAACCGCAGGGAAAGCACAGGGCCTGGGGCTGGCCTCGCTGAGGAGCATGTTCACGGCAGCTGCGTGCAGAGGCCGCCTGGCAGGAGCTGTGGAGCACGCTGGAGGGTGCAGCCAGCCCAGGAAGGGAGCCAAGGACCAAAGTAGCTTGACATCACCTGCTCCCTCCTTCCACCTCCTGCCAGGCCTCCCCTTGGCTCCCAACTTGAAGCTAGAGGGCAAGGGCAGCCATTGACTTAGTCCATGTAGTCAGAGCCTCCCTAGGGCAGAGCAGGGTGGAACTGGGGATAGTGCATGCAGACCCAAGGCCAGGAGGAAGATGTCTGCACAGTGCCCTGAGGCACCCCTGCTCTGCAGCCCCCATGCAGTCCTTGTAGGGGCCCCCCACCCCTCCACCTGCAGGCCCCCTGTCTCTGCCCCTGTACCCTCCTCCTCTGTCATTCTGCCAGTCTGCAGCCTGTTCACCAATCACGCCATAACCTTTGCATCTCTCTCTCCTTTTTTTTTGAATCTGAGTCTCACTCTGTCGCCCAGGCTGAAGTGCAGTGGCATGCTCACAGCCACTGCAGCCTCAATCTGCTGGGCTCAGGTGATCCTTCTGTCTCAGCCTTCCAGGTAGCTGGAACCGTAGGCACGCATCCACACCCGGATGATTTTTTTTGGCTTATTGTAGAGACAAGGTTTCACCATGTTGCTCAGGCTGGTCTCAAACCCCTCAGCTCAAGTAATCCTCTTGCCTCTGCCTCCCAAAGTGCTGGGATTATAGGCATGAGCCACTGCACCCAGCTGACCTTTGCATCTCTTTTCAACTTTCCATGCCTTTCACCTTTTCCGGGAGGGCCTTTCCTTCCTTTCAGGCCTGGAGAAATGCCAGATAGTCACAGGATCCAGCCGCATCCCCTTGTTTTTACAGCCTTCCCCTGCCTACAGTTAGAGTCCCTCACCATTAATTGTGCATCTTTTAATGAGGTGCCTCTCATGCTGTGGTCTTGCTGGTTATTTGGGGGCTGCTTCCTTTACAGACTAGACCATCCACTCTTTGTGGGCAGAGACCACACCCCACATTTCTGCATTCCTTTGTGGTGCCTCTAAGCAGTTGAAATAAAAACAAAAAGTAGTTGCATCGAAACGACTGGTGTAAAGATATGATAAATATCATTTACCTGACTGGGAACTGTGGCTCATACCTGTAATCCCAGCACTTTGAGAGGCTGAGGCATGAGGGTTGCTGGAGCCCAGGTGTTTGAGACCAGCCTATGCAACATAGCGAGACCTCGCTGCTACAAAAAAAATTTTAGAAACTAGCCGAGTATGGTGGCGTGCTCCTGTAGTCCAAGCTATTCAGGAGGCCGAGGTGGAAGGATCACCTGAGCCCAGGATGTCGAGGCTGCAGTGAGCTGTGATCCACCACACTCCAGCCTCAGCAACAAGGTGAAAAACCCTGACTCAAAAAATAAAAAAATAATTTACCTGGCTAAAGGTGGTGTCATGAACAGTAGATTCTGCATATTTAACACTGATAAATGATACCACACTTTGTATGTAACCAAGTCACTCCCAGCCCCACCCCTCCCAGCCCCCCAATACATCCAGATTTAGTTGCGATCTCTCCTCTGGGGACACACTGTTCGTCACTTATTAGAATTTATTTGTGTAATTATTTAGCCAATATTTTACCTCGTCTTCTAGATCTTTAACTCAATGAGAGCAGGGGCCATATCTGTGTTATTCATCATGGAATCTCCAAACCTTAGAAAAGTGTATGGTACATAATAGGTCTATCGTAGCCATTCGTTGAGTGAATACATATATTGGTCACAATATGCTGTGGTGACATGTTGTAGCCTCAGAAGGCCAGCAGAGTGGGGACTCTAGGTACCATAGAAAAGCTCATGAGGTTTCTTTCCATGCCTCTCACATCATTCCTTACTGCTTGAAGGAGTCACTTTTTTTTTTTTTCTGAGTTGGAGTCTCACTCTGTCGCCCAGACTGGAGTGCAGTGGCACGCTCCCGGCCATTGCAGCCTCTACCTGCTGGGCTCCGGCGATCCTTCCTCCTCAGCCTTCCAAGTAGCGGGAACTACAGGTGCGTGCTACGATGCCCGGCTAATTTTTGACTTACTGTAGAGATGAAGTCTTGCCAATTTGCCCAGGCGGGTCTTGAACCTGTGGGCTCAGGCAATCCTCTCACCTCGGCCTCCCAAAGCGCTGGGATTACAGGCTGAGCCACCGAGCCCGGCCAGGAGTCACTTTTTGATGACCCACTCTCATCACTGGAACAACTGCCCTTTCCACTCGTATATCTAGAACAAATTCCTTTTTCCTTCAATCTCCATAGAGAATATAATAATATTTGGGGAATTATTCTTTTTCTGAAATTATTCTGTTTCTCATTTCTCCTTCCTAGTTGTGCTTACTTGTAGTTTCTTAATTTGATGATGCCAAGTTAAATATATTTGATTATAGTCTGGACCGTTTCAAACCTATTTAGTAATCTTGAAAGTGTGTAATAGACATTATCAGGTCTTAAAACTGAAAATTGGCATCATTTTGTATTATGTCATTTTATATTATTTATCTAATGTGATAGTCTGACCAAATTTTATTATTAATGAATGATTTCAGGGAGTTCTTTTTAAAGGTCACAAGTGATGTTTAATAACATGAACAAAGATTACCTTTTGGAAACAGGAAGTAGCAACATAGCCTGGAAACCTTAATTTATTTAAGGCTCAATAATCTTTTCATCTGCCATTTTTTTGAGATTTAATATTCTGAAAAATATGTTCTGGAAAGGAAATTAAACTTGAGGTTTGAGATAACAGGGCTTTTATGAAGCTTATATACTGGAGATATTAGAAAAAGATACTGATCAAAAAGAAAAAGCAATTAGTTTGGAGGGATTGTCTCAGTGAGATTGTCTACAAAACCTGAAACAAATTGGGCAGATGGTCTTTCTAAACTCGGGAAGATTAACTCTAGGGCCATCTTGTAACAGGTTTATTCTGATGCATCTGTTGCAAATTAATTGCCTCTTTTCAGACTGATAACCTAAGTTTAAGTTTGGGAGTTTTGTAATAGAAGCAATTAAAAGCTCAATACTGTCATGTTTTTCATTAATTTACCAGTGAGTGGTTGGGTTTATATGAATAATTTGATTTATTTTGAAGTTAACTGTACTTACAAATTGTATTTTACCAGACAGCTTGTCCTTTATAATATAATTTGTCTTTAACTACAATATAATTTCTTCTGCCCGTCTTGGTTAATGACCTTTTAGAAAAAAAAAATAAGTAGAGGCAATATCTGTGAAGATAGTATTTTTAAAGTAGATGCAGTAGAATGGTGCGGGGTCTCTCGGTCTTGAGAGACAGAAGATCGGATTTTATACAGGTCTGGTGTAGGATGCCATTATGAGGGCTAGGAGCAGGCAAAAACAGAGCTGGGCCCTCCATCCTCGGATAAACTGTTATGGCTATTTGCAGTATCTCCAAAAGCTGAATATATGTAACGCATGGTTCCACTCCCAGGTACGCACCTAACAGAAATGCATCCGTGTGTTCATGGAAAGACATGTGCTGAAATAGTCATAGCAACACTGATTCTAACAGCCCTAACTAGAAACTGCCCAAATGCTCATTGTCAATAGAATGGATAAATCAGTGGTGGTGCATTTACAAAATGGGACACTGTCCATCATTGCAAATGAGCAAACTGCTGCCAAACATACATGGATGAATTACACCAACGTAAGGTTGAGTGAAAGAAGCCAGCTAGCAAAGAGAACATACTGCATGATTGTATTTACATAAATTATAATGAAGACAAAGCAGTCCAGGTGTTAGAAGTCAGAACAGGGGTAACCCTTAGAGTGGTAATAATTGGAAGGGAGTACGAGGAGGGCTTCGGGGGTTCTGGTGCTGTTCTGTTCGTTGACCTGGGAGCTGATTGTCCTGGGGTATTCAGATTGTGAAAATTAATAGAAATTATGATTTAGGGACTTTGATATACGCATGTTAAGATTTAATGAAAAGTAGAAAGTTTATCAGTTTGAAAATATGGCATTGCAATAATTTAAGGAAGACTTGGTCATGGCCCTCTACGTTTAACCCCCATGTGCTTCATGGTGACTCATGAGAAAAAGCCCCTCACGGCCATGCAGAGACTGTTTAAAGTAACACTGACAAGAAGTGAAGGGTCACACATTGTCTTTAAGCAGAACTTTATTACCCACCAGAAGAAACCATTGAGATACATCCACCTAGCCATAATCTTTTTGTGAAGACTCATGGGAGCATATTCAAATCCCCACCTTCTTTGAGGGTCAAGCCAGGTTTCCTGGTTCAGTGGAGTCTCTGAGGCACCTCTGACTTCTAGTCTCTATAAGCTCTGATTACAGCCGTTGTCAAAAGAACATAGTTGAGCAGTTAATAATGCTCTGGGTATTTTATTTATTTATATTTGTTCTTGATAAGTTTGTTGAAGCCAGCAGCCCCACCTTTCATTTCTCCATCCAGGGTCAGGCATTTGGGGGACATTTAATAACTGCTGAATAAGTGATTATCACCCTTGAAGAAATAGGAAGATAAACCCCATCTGAGGCAGGAGCAAGAATTTGCTTTTTTGTTGCTGTTGTTGGGTCTCACTCTGTTACCCATACTGGAGTGCAGTGGCATAATTATGGCTCATCACAGTCTTGACCTCCTAGGCTCAGGACAATCCTTCTGCCTCAGCCTCCCGTAGCTGAGACTACAGGTGCATGCCACCACACCCAGCTCATTTTTTTAGTTTTTATTTTTTTGGTAGAGGCGAGGTCTCACTATGTTGCCTGGGCTGGTCTCTAACTCCTGGGTTCAAATGATTCTCCTGCCTTGGCCTCCCAAAGTGCTGGGATTAGAGGTGAGAGCCACTGCACCCGGCCAAGAATTTGCTTCTAAGTGGTAATAGTTCTGTTACTTCCCTTGAGTTGCCTCAGTTTGATTTCCCTAATCCCTTTGACCTCTCTTTCTCTTTCAACATTTTCTTGTGTATGTGTTCACTGTAGAAGATTAGGAAATGTGAAAAAAGCACAAAGAGGAAAATGATAAACTCTTATCATCCTTCCACCCAGGAGGAAACTCTTAATATTTTGTCATATTTTGTCTTCTTTTGCTTTTCCTATAATACCATTACTTTCATGCTATCTTCCTTTCCCACCCCTTCCTCCTAGCTTTTCTTCATTTCTTAAGAGTAATGGAACTCTAGGAAAAAAACTTCTCCATGTGGTTAAAGGTTCCTTGTACAGAGTGGAACCAACCACATGTGTTGCTGCCTCAATTTTCTTTGTATATGAAGGCATAACTTGGATTAAGGTCTGGCTTTCATGCCTTGCTAGAAAACAGGACAGCATGATTTGGGTTTTTTTTGTTTTGTTTTGTTTTTTTTAGTTTTAGTTGTAGTCTTACTCTGTTGCTCAGGCTGGAGTGCAGTGGTACGCTCATGGCCACTGCTGGGCTCAAGGTGACCTGCTGGGCTCAAGGTGATCCTTCCACCTCAGCCTTACAAGTAACTGGGATTACAGGCATGCGCCACCACGCCTGGCTAATTTTTTGATTTATTGTAGAGATGAGGTCTTGCCAAGTTGCCCAGGCTTGTCTTGAACCCCTGGGCTCGGGCAGTCCTCTCGCTTCCGTTTCCCAAAGTGCTGGGATCATAGGCTTGACCCATTGCGTTCGTGGACAGCATGATTTGTAACTCAAGTGCCTCTTATTCACTGCTTAATTTTTGTTGTTGTTGTTTAATTTAGAGATCGGTGTCTCACTGTGTTGTCTGGGCTGATCTCAAACTCCTATCCTCAAGCAATCCTCCCACCTCAGTCTCCTAAGTAGCTGTGACTACAGGTGTGGGCCACCATGTCCAGCTACTGCTTACATTTTTAGATTAATTTGGCTGGCAGGTACATTATACTCCAAATCACTAAAAAAGACTTTGCATTCTCCCAGGATAGAACCATGCAGTTGACTAATGTCATCATCCTCAATCTCATCTTGAAAGCAGGGATCCAACATATTTTAGACTTTAAAATCCCAATCATCCTACTTCTGTCTTTAGAATTGTAACAGAAGATTTGCTCCTCCAGGTAGAGGATTTTGGGGCAATTGTCCAATGCTGCACTGTTATTTACATTTCTGGAACCACATGGTAGTAGGCCAGTGCCGCGTGGTTGACATGTCCTCCTTCTTATGACCTGGAGCCCCGGTCTGCCATGTTCCTAATATCCACATCTTACAATGCTTGTACTCTTGCTCTTTCCTCCTAAAAATAGACTCCTAAGGCAGTCCTGAAATAGACTCTTGGACTTCTCTCCCTCTTGAATGTTTTTCCTCCAGGCTCCTCTGAGTTTGTTCCTAGTTCTTTTTTAGACTCTTGAAATATTTAAATGAGACTCATTTCAATGAGATTATTCATTGGTAAGAAGAAAAATCATTCCTCTAACATTGACAGACTGTGTTTCTCTTGACCTTTAGAATATCTTAATGGGTACATTGTTTTGTTTGGTCTGCTCTGCTCTGGTTGAGGGCCATGTGACATTTGCATTATCGCCAGGCCTCTGTTTAACTGTGTTGCTATAAATCATTCTCTGTCCTGAATAGAGTGCATCTAAGTGAGTACCCTGCTGTGTGTAGGCTGTGTGTATGTGAAAGATAGACAGGGAGAAACAGAGAAGGAGACAGAAGAGTTGTCCAGAAAAGAGAAAAGGGACGTAGCTTGGATTCCTATCTTTATCGTTTCCATTTGGTCTAATGCTTGGCAGGTGTTCAGTTACCTAAAGTGACCCTATAAGCCTCGCTCCTGGAGCCCCATTCATCTAAGATGATCCTGCTGTCCTTGGCATTGAGGAGACAAAATTCAAGTGTAACAGGCTAAAAAGAGGCCATTTTCGTTATATTAAAACAGTCATTTAGAAAAGACTTAGAAACTTGTACTAAACTGAGTTGAGCTAAGTGTAGAAACCATTTGAATTTAAAAGTGAACATTTTTCCTTCTCCCCTCTTCACTGTCCTTGGACCTAGTAACTGTTGCTGGTACCAAAGGGAACACAACCATCTTATTTGAGCTTCCTGATAAGCGATAGACACACGCAAGAAGACTGCATGTCCCTGGAAAAGCTTCCGCCAGACCGAGATAAGAAATGGGCTCTGCTGAAACTTTCTAAAGCTCAGAAATGTATCTGTTCCCTTAGCTCTAGATGACAACTGCTTTCTTTCATGTCTTTGTATTAATTTTATGTATAATGTTTAATCAAGCCTTGTGAACTAAAACTCCTAGAATAAGCAAAAAAACCTGTAACCAACTCGAAAGTGCTCAGCCCCAAATTGTTCAAGGTAATTGTAACTTAGAAGAATTTATGTAATCTGAGCACCAGTTTGCGACAGTAACAGTGTGGGGTTTATACACTGGTTAAGAAAGAAACTGAGTAATGGTCATAAGACATGTAGGAATTATTAATCAGTAGTGGGAAAAAGATAAGTAACTGTATGTTTTATTATAAATACTAGTTGAAAACCCTGCTTAAATGAACATGTTTTTGTTGAATACACAGCCTGTTCCTGATCTCATGGTACCAGAATAAAACCCCTTACTTCTCCCAGCTTTCTGCCTCTCATATTCGATTGACAGTGAGGGAAGCAGCCTATTGTTGTATCAGGCTGTAACACAAGTGATGTTTACATTTGATTCCTTTCAACTTTGAGACCCTTGAGATTCAAATGTCTGATCAAGGGTGAGTTTATTTTATTTTATTTTTTATTTTTGTTTTAATTCTGAGTCCCACTCTGTTGCCCAGGCTGGAGTGCATTTGCATGCTCATGGCTACTGCAACTTCAACCTGCTGGGCTCCGGCGATCCTTCCTCCTCAGCCTTCCAAGTAGCTGGAACTACAGGCGCATGCCACCATGCCCGGATAATTTTTTGATTTATTGTAGAGATGAGGTCTCACCAAGTTGCCCAGGCTGGTCTTGAAACCCTGGGCTCAAGCAATCCTCTCACCTCTTCCTCCCAAAGTGCTAGGGTACAGGCATGAGCCACCGCATTCAGCTAAGAGAGTTTATAAATGTGATATTTATGTTCTGCTGATCGTCAGGAAGGCAGTGCTCAATTTTTGGTAAAGCAGTTTGGGTGCTACCATTCCGAGCCTGCTCCAGGAGGCCAGAAGTGCCTCGGGGAGCAGCAGAAACAGAACCGCCTGCAGGAGGAAGGCTCATGGGAGAGTCTCACTGTCTTGGAGAGTGGGCTCCCTAACCTGCTAGTCCTTCTCTTCAAATATAACTTGTCAAAGTTAAATATTTTTTTGATAGAGAAATTAGCAGTGTGGAACTTTCTGGAAGAAGAAGAACTTGGAAAGAGATTATTTACATAATAATAATATAATAATATTATCTGTATATAATAACATAGCAATCTGTATTATTATAAACTCATCCAGCTGGATTGTATTCTAATTTGGCAAATTCTTTGAGTAAAGTAGCTTTCTTTTTTTTTTTTTGCAACCCAGTTTTGTTTAAATTAAAGAAAGTATTGTACCATCAATGTGGAAAAAAAAATCTACAGTTATAGATGTTTGAGAAGAGTAGTGATAACCAAAACAACAGCATTTATCAGGCACTTAGCACTTTACCTACATTGATTGCCTTCCAATTCTGTGGCAAAATACAGTTATGCAAAGGTCTTTGGTAAAAAGACCTGTTTAATGTCTTTAACCCTGTGTTAATTAGGGTTGCTGTAACAAAATACCATACACTGTGTGGCTTATAAACAACAGAAATTTTCTGCGCACAGTTCTGGAGGCTGGGAGATCCAAGGTCAAGGTGCCAGCAGATTTGGTGTCTGGCAAGGGCCCACTTCCTGGTTCGTAGACAGCACCTTCTAGCTGCTGAACATCATCTACTGAGGCTGCGGGACCCAGTGTAGGGACCGGCCAGTTCTACCTGGGGAACTGGGGTGGGCACAAGTCCCCAGGAAGCAGTGGAGACCTCCAGGTGGAAAACAGGGAAGGGGAGAGTTGAGAATGTGTCTGGCAGCATGTGAGCGTCAGAGCTTTCAGCAGAGTAGCTGGTGGAGGAGCACAGATGGCGTTTAAAGTCAACTCTGAGTCACTCTCTGAAATTACAGATATTCAAGGAGAAGGATCTGGAAAGCCTCCAGCAAGTTATTTGACCTTCTCAATAACCATTTGGTATCTAGCTAATAAATGGACGTTCTCTGCAAAGTAGTGTCATAGGAAAAGTTGCAGAATAATGTGTCAAGTAAAAAAAATAGTTCTCATGCCTTGGCCTATAAACCATATGGTTTCCGTTCATTCTCCTCAGGGGCTTTTTGCTAACAAGTTACCCCTGTTCTGTGGCTTCTCCATTTATATCCCTTCTACTAAGTGACTGACGAAAGGTTAAATGAATAGAATTGCCAGAGCAGGGCCAGGAGAGATTCAGCTTCTGTATATGATAGTGGTTGAGATGGAAACCATATTTTCTGTCTAATTTTTTTTCTCGTTGCCTTGACAACTGGTTTTTTTTTTAAGCTTTTGATTTTTCTTAGCAACACGAGTTACTTCCTTTGGTTGAGCTGAGACATGTATACAGATTTATATCTTATTCAGAGAGTTTGTAGTGTAAATGTTTACAAGGTATAGATTTTTATATTTTTCAGAATCTTCACAAGGTTGAACAGAGTAGATAATTTCACACAACTGGTAGCCTGCCTGATTAACCAAACAAAGGCAAATCAGTAGTGATTTTCTATGGCTGGCATCAAATACTGTAAGAATAATTCTGGTTCATTTTTATGAAATATTATAAAATAGTTTATTATTTGGCTTTT